>ML778574.1:101639-113259 GCA_009831015.1 Picea engelmannii
ACCTTTTAAAATCTCTTAAACCACTTTGATTACTTTGACCTTTTGGGGCTTCTAGATGACATATGAGGGTCCTCCAACTTCGTAAGGCCATAACTCTCAAAACGTGAGGAGTTATGTGACGTTCTACATACCACTAAAAATGGTATGACATGTACTATCCATATAGAATAGTATTATCTGAAAATATATCATAACTCATACCGTTACCCATCAAACAAACTTGGGTCCATTACCCAAACCTGGGGTCTCCAACTTCTCATGGCCATAACTCTCTAACCGTGAGAAAATATGTGACATTCCACATACCACTGGAAATGACATGACAAGAAATATCCATCTAGGGTATTTTCCCTGACAAATTCACTTTCCTTCATCTCATTATTCCACAATTAAGCATGGGTTCTCTTACTCCACAAAGCGTCTTCTCGTGAGGGCTTTCACCATAAGGGGACCACTTTGGAGTTCATCCATATTTACTTCTTATCAACCATGACAAAACAAGAACGATTCATATTTACATCAAACACTATTGGGTCCATTACCCAAACCTTTGTGCTATGGGTCTTTCTTAAGGGTTGACATCAATGACAACCAACCTTAATCAACATAAGTCGCTTGCGAAGAGAAAGCGACACGACAAGGGTTACTCAAGTGAGGATATATGTTGCCATGCGATGAAGGAACTTCATGAAGGGGGTTGCCCATACTATTAAACTAAATCCCCTTGGATGAAACACCAGAGGACAGACCAAGGTCCACCATGGGAAAAGCATTTGTAGGGATCGACATAATGGATGAATGATAGATGGATGGGATGTAATAATTAGAATGACCTCCCATTTGAACACTTTCTCCTAGAAAAGTGAATCTATGATTGGATCCATAGGAAGGAAGATTCCAAACTCCTACTGTAAGAGTTGGTTGAGGGATATGACTCCCACCAAACGAAAAGGGAGAATAAGGAGGCATCATGCCCCCATACCCAAAACTACGATTCACATTAGACAATGAGAAAGAGGATGGAAAGTGAGAAGACATGTCTGGAATACCATGAGAAAAATGATTAGAGGCCCAAGGTATTGGTTGAGTATCATGATTCAACGTACCACTCATAAATACAAAATTATTCATCTTCATGGAATGAGAAAAAACCGTGGGTTGGGTAACAGTAACTGAGGGAGTTACGAGGGCTCCACTAATCGTAGAAATGAAAACTCATGACGCAATACAAAATCTTAAGGAAAACTAATAATCAGAGAGCACACCAAAGTAAAGATAAAAGGCCAATGCACATAAACAAGATATAGTGGCTGAAAAGGGAACTCCCTCACTAGAGTAGGTATGCCTCGCCCAAGAGGGGCCTGAGAGTCCCTTCAAAATATCAGAGGTATCAGAATCAGTTAGAAGGGCCCTCGTGGGATTGACAATGTAGTCGATTAGATCCCCCCAGAGAGGTAATTCTCCATAAAGGTTGTGTGTTGTCCGACCCTTATCTGACTCAGGGTACCTACATAATAACCCCTGCAAGTAACCTGTGTGGCTACCTATGTCAAGCAACTAAATCCACCATGATATAACCAATGCATAGAAAAAAATTCATAAGTAAGGTCTACCGTATGGGCAGGGTAACACATCCTTAAATCTTGAAAGAACCACCTCTCACAGAGGTAAAGGTACTAGCAAGACCCCTAGATAAGAATAGATCCCCAGAAATATCTCTGACGCTAAAAGGTATTAGAGGGATATCTCTACAACCAACTTCGCACGACCTCATGCTTAACTCTAGTGTGAGCGGAGCCTCCTGACGTCACCAATTATACAATGCATTTCACCACTCCCTTAGTTAGACACATATTTTGAGTTTAATAGCCTTGGAGAAGTTTACTCACACAATCCTATTCCAAGGCTCTATATCTTAAGCTAGTTTGTGTACCCTGAAAAATAAAATCATTTCTAATCAATTTTAAATTAATCATCATTACTTTTAGTGGCTTTGTTTACTCTAAATATGTGGTCATGAAAATGATGATGTTATGACTCAACAAGTAAAAGAAATGAATATGAATATAAAACTAAGTTGTAAACTTCAATTCTCAAAATATTATAATCTTTTCAAAATGCAACTTTCAATTCAACTCTTCAATTTTAAATAAGATGCAATCTTTCCATACATGTATCAAGATCAATGATAAACAACCCAAAAGAGCAAATGCCAAAATGAAATATATATATATATATATATATATATATATATATATTGTATTTTCAATACAAAGAAATGAAAATGCAAGGACTAAACAACAACTTGATATATAGACCATACTGTAAGAAAAAATAGACAAACCAAGAGGATATCAATAAGCAAACACCTAGCCTAAGATGCAAGGAAAACCAATGAAAAAGATGATGAGAAAGAAAAAACCGCCTAGAAATTCAACCAAAGAAAGGTTTCCTATCACTCTGTAGGCACTCAACAATTATGACAGAGACCCAAGAAGACTCAACAACCATCAAAACTCACCCAACAAACACCAAACTCAACAATCAAGAAAAACATATTGATGTATGCGACTATTTAAGAAAAAACCGTGTATGTACGCGCCCTATAGAATGACAACTCATGTATGTACACGTCTGTCAAGGGAAAAACTGTGTATATGTATTAAAACACTGCTAGGTTAAGGATAAGGCCAAGAAACTCAGATTCAAAATGAAAATAGGCTGTCAAACAATCAGACGACAAGGAAACTCAAGATAACCAAGAGAAATCTAAGGAGAAAAACACTCCAAACCCCAAAATAGAAGATTCATTCCCCAGTATGGTCGCCAATTCTGTTACGAGGAAAAACACTCTATGGCATGGGGTAAAATACAACATACAGAATGACTACATAAATCAACTCTAATCTCAAGTATTATATATAAACAAACATGCTAACAAGACAAGATAAAGAGCCTACCTCATCCGGATGTTTGATGAAGACCACCATTGAGCATTTGAATCAAAGCTATATACCTACAACTTGTCCTCAACAACCAAGATACAAAAGCATATGGTGACAATATATAAAGTTAGCACATATAATAACATAATCCATCAACATTAATAACAAATATGCCCATGGAATAACAATTCAAATATTTTCAAGATATTAATTGGACGAGAAAAGAGTATTTCTATTACAATATGATCAACAAAAGTGTATGAGTGATAAACTTCCATGTCAACACGTCTCAGAATTGAGAAACTAAGTCCCGTTCAGTTGGGCCCCCAACACTTCAATCCTCCACCAAACACAAGCTCATATAAGAGAGACAATGAGGTTCTCCATCAAAGAGGGAAGAGCTTGGGGGCCAAACAATGTGTTCAGAATTAAAAGGACAAAGGGATGCAGACTCAATATGAAGTGAATAATTTCTCCAAAGTAACTTTCCTCTCAAAAGTTGAATTCTTTTCCCTTTCCACGGTTTGGATATGGCCCATTTATAGCCTTCAAATGGAATTGAAGGGACGAGTCAGAACGTTTCCAGTATATGGAAGGTAAAGGATCATGGATCTCTTGACGTGACATGGAAACCTGACAAAATTTTTATTTTTTTATCACCAAACTCGATGTACGCAGGTTGTAGTGGTGCAACCTGCATATACACATGTTGTATAACTGATAGGGCGTGTATATGTGAAAAAATATGATTTTTAGCTCTGGGAAGTGAAAAAGGGGACTTCAAGTCTACATAGGGAAATGGAAAATGCCTTCTAATCAAGTTGCATGGGGTGAGGAAAATATTGCTATAACACCATTTCACTTGTATGTTGGTCTTTGGAGGCCCAAGATGTCACCTTCCAAACCTTGAATTCATGTGGAGGATAGTGTTTTGATGGGCTTGATGGTTCCAAAAGAGAGATGATGTGGTTTGAAGAAGGAAAATGCATGGCATGACACTCTAGAGCATGAGATATGGACACATGGCCTTGGGAGGCCCAACAACTTGTATCTAGAGGCTCAACATCTCACTTTTGAGGCCTAATGTCACCCTTTTAAGGCATTATGTCACCCTTATAAGGTATTTACTTTATGTAATTTTAATTTTTCAGATGACCTCATACAAATAGAGGTGATCTCACTTTCATTTGAGACACAACTCATTTGAGAATTACAAAAAATCTTGTCTGAAATTTCCTCCTTACTTGGGAAATTCACTTTATCTTGTCTCTTGTGCAATAAGATGCTTTACTTGTCTATTGGTTGAAGGAAGGCTAGTGAATTCTCTTGATGTTCGTTTCTTGGAAATTGTGGTGGAATATCTTGATAAGTAAGGATTTTTCATGCTATCTATTGGATTAGGTAAGAAATTTATGCAATTGTATGTTTTTCTTCTTTGATTTGAAGGCTAATTTGTCAAACACTTGGAGGAGTATAATGGCATACACCCTACATCAATGATCTATCTTTTGTTGTCATTAAAAAATGCTATTGCAAAGGTTGCTACAAGGAGTAAAAGGGATTACATCCTTGTAGATTTACCTTGCTAAGTTTTGTTTACTCTAGGGATTAAAAGGGCTTACACCCCTAGAGGAGTAATAAACCGTAGCTCATAAACAAGAGACTCCATAACCCAATATATAAGACACTAATTTCTTTTCATTGGAGATTGGAAGGAGATTGAATTGTTCAAGTTTGAAATTTAATTTTGCATACTTTAAGCTATATTGTGCCCTAAGGGTGTCCTTTTTATCCAAGTGATCTAGATGTTGTAATAAAAATTTAGCTACATCTAATAGGGTTACAACAAACTCACTCTCTTTCATTCTCTTACTCATTTTTCTACCGCTAAACTTCATTTGTAAGCTGTCATTATTGATCTACTCATTAAGTGCTATTGTTTGGCTGGCTTACTTGTTGGTTTTAGTGGCTAGAACTTGCTGCTATAGAAAATGTTTTCTACAGCCATAAGGCTATTGTAAAATATTGTTGATAAAAATTAATAACAACCCTCTTTTTCTATCAAAGTCTTGGTTTAATTATTGGGAAATAATCTACTTGTTGGTAGCTTTATTTCCAACATCATAAACTTTATTTTGATGGTTTAGTTTGCATCTATCATAACTTATTTACTGTTGATATATATTTCCATACTGCTACAATTTTGGGACTACAAAATTTCATGCTGATTCCCCATTGGTTTTGAGGCTTTATTCATCATATATTGTCTTGTTCCAGGCAGGTCTAACATTGTTTGCAGGTACATAACCTTGGAAACATTTCACCAACTCATAAGACCTCATTCTTAAGCCTCATTTCCACCCTTGAACTTGATCTATAGGTACATTCTTCAAGCTCTCTCCATTTTCCATCACAATTCCCGTAGGGTCACTAGTAAGCCTCCCTTGCGTTGGACTTGTCCTTCACTAAAACAAGAGGGACATCTATTGAGGTGATAGTGATAATTGTTCCCAATTGTGTCACACACTTGTGGATTGGGATGAGATTTTCCTGAACTACAAACTATGTGACAACAATTATCACCCCTCCATGATATATAGTTATAGATATTATCATAGGTCCCATTCACCCATTCATGTGATTGAGACGTCCTTGAGGCAGGTTCTATATAGCTATTATAAGATAAATAGCCTGGCCTATTCTCCACAATTTGGTCTGACTGCCGTGAGATTGTCCCCCGACTCCCTCATGTCTTCTTGGACCACCCCCTTGGTCCAGGACGCCATGAGGGGGCAAGGGGGGGCACAATCTCAGGTGGATGGACCAGATGGTGGAGAATGGATCAGGCTAGGCATCTAGGATAGCTAGGTAGATTTCACCTCAAGGATGTCTCAATCAAGCAAAATGGGACTCGTGATAAGGTCTGTAACTATATCACACAGAGGGTTAGTTGAGCCTAGAACATAGGATAATGCAACAATAAGATAACTCTAATCATATTTCTTTAGTATCAGGCATGGAAAATCCAACACGAAACGAAGATGGGTCGGGAAGAGACGATGGATTGACATGAGATTTTCTTGGGGTCGGAGGTGTGGTAGAAGAGGGAGGACTACATGGAAGTGAATTCTCATGGCAAGGAGATCATCTAGAAGCTAATTTCACTTCACTGGGTTCCTTCGCAATGTACATGTCTTCCTCGTTTCATAGCCACATAGTTGAGAATTTGAGCACTCACAGAAAATCTTGGGATGTTGCTACTTGAGAAATTTGGTAAAAGAACCCACGGAAGCCATGGACGTGGTAGAAGCTTAAGCACCATGCTATTAGATCTCTTCAACCATATTTTCTTCACTTTCCAGCCGAGGTAAGTGCTGTAAAATTAATAATTTGAATTTTTTTAAAATAAAGTGAGATGCTAATGAAAACAACTAAACATGTATGCGCATTTTAAATGTAAATTACCATTAAAAATGCATGAATCATAAATTGTGAAAGTTATTTATGTTGCATGTAGATTATGCATTGCTTGATATAGTTCTCATCTTAATTTAATTTCACAGCTTGTTTGTTTGTGAATTAGCTTGTAAACTGAAGGATATTACGATGTGAGTTAGCACAATAAGAATTGTTCTCATTTTTCAATAATTTATCCGATAAGGACATTTCACTCTATTTTTGTCTCAGTATGTAGTACCCAAAAAATGAGGTCAATAGTATTCTTTCCTGACTGGTTACACTCACTGGAAATTGAGAAGAATTCAAATGGGTTTGTCATTAACTGTAACAAATTCTATGTTTGTTCTAAAACATATGAAGTTAAAACAGATGACATACACCATAAATTATACAGTATTAAACGCAGACGTGCATCGTTTTTAGACCATTAAAACCAATCCGTGTTAATATGGACATTGACGTACATTTCTCTATGTCTGGCTCATGACAATGTTAAACTTTGTTTGTCAATGATTCAACTACACTCACAACTGAGGAGGGATTCACAAAGAGAATTTGATTTGACAGATGCACAGATACAGATGGAATAGAGAAATAATTATATATTATAATTAAAAAATATATTTTATTTTTTGAATTTGGTTGTGCATTTATTTTTATTTATTTGACAGGAAAAACATAGATTTTTAAAATTTTAATATATTTTTAATTTCTGAAAAATAGTTTTTAAACCAAATAAAATTAGTCATGTCATCATCCTTAGTCAATCAAAAAATTGGAACACAATATTTAGAAAAGTTGAAAGGTATTTTTATACTTATCATTTTTTTTGCAAAACTATTGTAAAACCATAGCAAAATTCTTTTATGTGAAACAACTAATTGAAATTCAAACCAATTTGACTCCAAAAAAATTACAATATACTCTACCCTAAGCAGGTATAACAACTAATGGAAAGTCAAAAAACTTTGATTGCCAAGTAATTACAATATAACTTGTGGGAGGAAATTATAACAAGTGTTGCATGGCAGCGTAGTCCCTGCCAGGCTGGAAAGGGAGTAAATGCGTGGGCCGCAAGTTGCAGTACACGTGGTATTCATGCAAAATTTAGTATTCGCGAATTAGTTTTATTTGAAATTTATCAAAAATTATTAGTGCCTGGTACATGAACGAAGGTTCCTAGGATCTAAGTTTGATAGTACATGAAATATTTAATGCATAAGCAATGTAACCCAACAATCACGGAGTCGTGGGTTGGCGAAGTCGCGTGTTCACTTTTTCATTTTTTTTGGCCACCCTGTGCCGTGAAATACATTTTGCACCCAACACTTCTGTCATATACATTTTGCACTGAACAATTCGGTCATATACATGAGACAATAATTTATAGAAATGCACCGAACAAATATGGAGTCGCGGGTTCACAACGTCCAACGTGTTGAGTGATATACATTTTGCACCAAACACTTCCGTCATATACATTTTGCACCCAACAATTCCGTCATATACATGAGACTAAGCAATTTATAGAATATTGTAACATTGTATGAAGATTTATAGTAATTTATGTAACGCTATAACATGTTCTATTCAATAAATAGTATACACAATTATTTAAATTGTATTCAATAATTTTTTTTTATAAGTAAGATTGTATAAAAGTCTGTCAAAATGAAGGACTACAGAGAATTTCCATGGTGTCAAGCTGTAAATACTGAGTTTCCCTGAGGGGAAACCAACTCAGGGCGCACTGAGAGTAATGGCACCCTGCCTCGAGCGAGCTGAAGTTAAAGTCATGAGACACGTGGGCAGGAAGTTGAAGTACATGGGTATGTGGGCAAAAACTGGAAAAAATAGTGGTAATGTTTGTTACCGGAAAATTGGGCTTCTGTTGTTCTGTGGTCTACAAATAACACCTAGATTTCCGTGATATACATATTGAAAATCAGAGTTTTGGAGTACTTGAATTTGAAGTGGCTCGTGTCGAATAACCAAATTGAAATAATAAACTCAATAACTTATTTTTCTATCAATAAAATCATTTATAATTAATTATTGACTTAGCTAGTTTTTTGGATCACGAGTTCTCGGGCTGGGGACCTGTTGTTCCATGGCCTACAAATAGCACCGAGAGTTTCGCAATATACAAATTGACAAACGGCCTTGCGGACTATTCGAATTTTTGGATCGCGGGTTCTCGGCCCGACAGGCTGAAAATCGGGCTTCTGTTGTTCCATGGCCTACAAAAATCAAATATGTAATTTGATTAAGTAGATATATAGAGCATGCACAGAAGCTTCATTCCAGGTTGTCGTGGTTGCGGGCTGAAAATCGGGTTTCTGTTGTTTCACGATATACAAATTGACACGCTGTTTTGCGGACTATTTGAATTTATGAATCGCAGGTTCTTGGACTGGCGGGCTGAAATTTGGGCTTCTGTTGTTCCGTGGTCTACAAATAGCACCTAGAGTTCCATGATATACATATTGACAATCGGACTTGCGGAGTATTTGAATTTGAAGGGGCTCGTGTCGAATAACCAAATTGAAATAATAAATTCAATAATTTATTTTTCTATTAATAAAATAATTTATAATTAATTAAAACAAGTTTAACATTCCCAAATTAGTTATCCTTTTTACATATGTTGGTGGACAAAAAAGGAAATAAAAATAGTACTGACGTCTTTTACATAGGTTGGTGAACATAAGTATGAAAAAAATAGCATTCCTGAATTAGTATTCTTTAAAAGAGCGGGTTCTTGACTTAGCTAGTTTTTGGATCGCGGGTTCTTGGGCTGGGGACCTGTTGTTCCGTGGCCTACAAATAGGACTGACACTTCGACGATATACAAATTGACAATCGGTCTTAGGGACTATTTGAATTTTTGGATCGCGGGTTCTCGGGCTGGTGGGCTGAAAATCGGTCTTCTGTTGTTCAGTGGCCTACAAAAATCAAATATGTAATTTGATTAAGTAGATATATAGAGCATTCATGGAAGCTTCATTCTGGGTTGTCGGGGTTACCGGCTGAAAATTGGGGCTCTGTTGTTCTGCGATATACAAATTGACAAGCTGCTTTGCGGACTATTTGAATCTTTGGATCACGTGTTCTGGGACTGGTAGGCTAAAAATTGGGCTTCTGTTGTTCCATGGTCTACAAATAGCACCTAGAGTTCCACGATATACATGTTGACAATCAGACTTGCGGAGTATTCGAATTTGAAGGGGCTCTTGTCGAATAACCAAATTGAAATAATAAACTCAATAACTTATTTTTCTATCAATAAAATGATTTATAATTAATCAAAACAAGTTTAGCATTCCCAAATTACTTTTCCTTTTTACATATCCTGGTGGACTAGAAAGGAAATAAAAATAGTACTGACGTCTGTTACATAGGTTGGTGAACATAAGTATGAAAAAAATAGCGTTCTCGAATTAGTTTTCTTTAAAAGAGCGGGTTCTTGACTCAGCTAGTTTTTGGATGGCGGGTTCTCGGGCTAGGGACCTGAAAAGATGGATTTTGTTGTTCATTGTCCTACAAATAGCACCTAGAGTTTCGCGATATACATATTGAAAATCGGACTTCCAGAGTATTTGAATTTGAAGGGGCTCGTGTTGAATAACCAAATTGAAATAATAAAGTCAATAATTTATTTTTCTATCAACACAATTATTTATAATTAATTAAAACAAGTTTAGCATTCCCAAAATAGTTTTCCTTTTTACATATGCTGGTGGACAAAAAAAGAAAAAAAAATAGCACTGACGTCTGTTACATAGGCTGGTGAACATAAGTATGAAAACAAATAGCGTTCCCGAATTAGTTTTCTTTAAAAGAGTGGGTTCTTGACTTATCCAGTTTTTGGATCGCGGGTTCTCGGGCTGGGGTCCTGAAAAGCAGGCTTTTGTTGTTACGTGTCCTACAAATAGCACCGCCAATTCTGTGATATAAAAATTGACAATCGAACTTGCTGACTATTTGAATTTTAAGGGGCCCTTGTTAAATTTTTTTAGCATTCGCGAATTAGTTTTCTTTACATAGCTTTTACATACGTTGGTGGAAAGAAGGACAAAAAGTATATTACCAATGTCTGTTACACAGGGCGGTCGACAAAAGGAGCAAATAAATAACATTCCCGAATTAGTTTTCTTTAAAACATGGACTCATCCACACAAGAAATTGAAATTTATGAAATTATAGGTTCTTGGAGACCATAAACTATACATAGCAAATACGTAACTCTGTATACATACTCTCTATAAAAATCTAGGAACACATATAAGAAGAGAAAAAAATAGCATTCCCGAATTAGAGCATGGACAGAACCCTCATTCCATACTTAGCCAGTTTTTGGATCGCGGGTTCTCGCGCTTGGGACCTGAAAATTGGGGTTCTGTTGTTCTGTGATATACAAATTGACAATGGGACCTGTAGACTATTTGAATTTTAAGGGGCTCATGTCCCAAAAAATTAGCATTCGCAAATTAGTTTTCTTTACATAGGTTTTACAAACGGTGGTGGACAAAAGCACAAAAAATATAGTGCCAATGTCTGTTACATAGGGCAGTGGACAAAAGGACCAAATAAATAGCATTTCCAAATTAGTTTTCTTTAAAACAGGGGCTCGTTGATACAAGAAATTGAAATGTATCAAATTTTAGGTTCTTGGAGACCATAAATTATACATAGCAAATATGCATTTTTTTAATGTAGATATTTACTTTTATACATACGAAATATGTACTTTTATAAATTATGGGGATGAGATTTTATACAGCATGCACGGAGCCCTCATTCCATATTTACACGGAGCCCTGATTCGATACTGAGGCAATTTTTGGATTGTGGGTTGGGGAGTTGGCGGACTGAAAATTGGGCGTTTGTTGTTCCATGGCCTACAAAAAGCACCCACAGTTCCCTGATATAGAAATTGACAAGCGAACTTGCAGAGTATTTTAATTTCAAGGGCCTTTGTGGAAAAAGTATGAAGGACAGGTGGTCAAGATGCAAGAAATGACATACTTTCTACATGTTTGAGTACAAAAAAAGTAGTGAACACAATCTGATGACATTTATATAAAAAATAATGAAATGTGTTACATATTCCTGGAAATTTAAAGAAACATCTCTCTCTCTCTCTCTCTCTCTCTCTCTCTCTCTCTCTCTCTCTCTCTCTATATATATATATATATATATATATATATATATAT
>ML778574.1:113309-128422 GCA_009831015.1 Picea engelmannii
ATCTAGGAACACATAAATATATAAGGAGACAAAAGAATAGTTTTATTTGGAATATATGAAAAAAATAATAGTTTGTTACATATCCCTGGAAATGCAAATGCGTTTGCCATATAGACTGGGATTGGGGCTCCCGCAGACCATAATAGAAATATATACAAGAAATAGGACTGTGGAAAGAAGTTGGACATGGTAGATTGTAATACCTGAAAAGTAGAAATGGGAAGATCATTTTTTGGCTATAGATTTCTACTCGGAACAGTTGGAAGAACTGGATTGATAAAGAAAGAACTATGCATTTCCCTGTTGGATTTGGTCGGTGATCCACTTCAAGTTCTCTTCAATATAGCTTCTCAAGGGGGAAACATTGATGTCATTGCGGATTTTAATGATGAAAACTTCATTTTCTAATTCGCTTAGATCAATTGAAAGTTTACACAGAGTTTCATCAATGTCTCCAATCTATACCGAATACCGGATTAGCTAGTTGTCCACCTCTTCTTCATGATATTCAAGAATCCTGTAAAAAATTTCTAAAGACAAGGCCTTCAAATTATCAACTTGTTTATCGAAAACTTGCTTGGTTGACGCTAGCGAGTTGAGGATTAAGCTGGGGTCCTCGAAGCTGTTTGTCTTTCCTGCTAAGTCTATTTTGGTGAGCTTTGTGAATAATGCTTCTTTCTTTGATATTGTTTGCTCACGTGATTGGACGATGAGATACAGGTTCTTCACTTTCTCTTTCCAGCATGCTTCTAATTGAGTGAGCCATTTATCGGAAGCGAGATCATGTTGTCTTCTTCTTGTCTTTGGCATTTTGTTGACATGAAAGGAAAAAAGAGATGATTGTGTGCACATAGAAAGTTTCTTCATTTTTTAAATCCGTCTGCAGAAGTAGGAGCAAGTTATGTGACCTGCTCCCCATGGAACCCATATTCTGTGATGTTTCCCAGGCCTTAGTAATCAGTTCCATTCTTTTGTTGATATTTTTCTCGACATATCCTCTACAGGATGCGAGGAAGCTGGAGGACCCTTTTAGATTTGTTGCAGGGGTGCACGTAGTAGCAGGCATGGCTATTCCCAAAGAACTGTGATGCAATGGAATAAGAAACAAAGCTTCCTCTAATTCCTTAATCCGATTCTCTAGCCTGGAATTTTCGGCTTCAATGACTCCAACGGAATCATGAAGAGCATCTTCAGTTGCCATGTGAAGTTGAGATATTTTGGATGCTTTCATATTGGCAAGGTCAAGTTCTGAACGATGTTTTATTTTCTTAGTTTTTACATCTCTTTTTTCAATGATTAATTTTTTTGATTCAGATTCAAAAACAACACTCTAGAATACGAAGGATTCATCTTCGTAAAAAATTAGGGTATCAACCATGTCCATTGAGTAGGCATGCTGAATTGCGTCTCTGGGCTGATCAAGGTTGTAGAATATGCTTTCCAGATCAGTGTCAAGATCCATCCTTTCACTGTAAATTTCGGGCTGCTTCGCCTCCCCTATAAATCTTTTTGCCTTCTTCTGCACGAGAAGCTCGGGAGGAAGATGTTCACTGTATCTCTACAAATCTGTTGTAGAGATGGTGCCGGTACTTTATGGAAACATTGGTTTGCTCCAAACGATGCTTGAAATGAAGAAATGCAGGGGACAATATAACTCCCCAGAAACATTGCTTCAATGTGTGCGAATGGAAAATCTCCTCATTAATGACAATATCTATGCGTGTTGTATGATGACCTGTTAGAAGTAAATCTTAATTATTATCATACTTAGAAGTGCGAAGGTGGCAGTTACGGCGAAGAACATTTAAGGATTGGAGGTGTCATGAATGAACCAAGCTGGTGGCGTGCGAATGACATTCTATGGTATTTGAAATTAAGTTTGGGAAGATATTCGAGGTTTCATGAAGGAAACAAGCTGGCGGCGTGCGAATGACATTCCATTCCATTTGAAACTAAGACTGGGAAGGGATAAGAAAAGCCTTCGTAAAAATTGCATTGATGGCAGAACTTCTCGAGCCTTGCACGCATCAATGACAACTTAGATGGTGCCTGCACGATGACCTGTTAGCATTAAAGATTTAGAAAGAAGACATATAATATATGTATATATATAAACACTATTTCTTATTATGCACACATGCGAAGGTGACGGGCACGGGGAAGAGCAAGCAAGGAAGGAATGGCCAAGTCTGAAAGTGCATGGTGAAACTGCTGAGTGTTCAATGCTGAAACTGCATGAGTCAGAATTGTTCATCTAAGCAAACCAAAGGGATCGGTCCGACTCCTAGTGCATATTTCATAATTCATGTGCAACACCAACTCTGTGGTTAGCAGATTAGTATGTGTAGAAACGAGGAAAAACTAAAATTATACCTTCATAAAGTATGGAAATGAGATTTTATAGAGAATGCACGGATATGTCATTCCATACTTTTCCACTTTTGGGATCGCAGGTTCTCGGGCGGGTGGGCTCAAAAAAATGCTTCTATTGTACAGTGTTCTACAAATAGCACACAGAATTCTATGATATACAAATAGACAAGCAGACTTGCGGGTTGGATGACATTTTATAGACCATTGACCATTTCTGGATCACAGGTTCTCGAGCTGGCGGGGTAAAAAATGGGGCTCTATTTCTCGATGACTTACAAATAGCTTATGATAATAAACTGACAAGCGGATTTGCAGGCTAGCCGGCTCAACATTCTACTCTAGGGCTAGCGGGCTCCCAGAAATGAGCAATACATAGAAAATATGCATAGATCCCTTATTCCTTATTTAGCCACTTATTTGGATCGCTGACTTGGCTCCGTCCGACTCCAACTCTGTGGTTACCAGAGCAATGTGTGTAGAAAAGAGGCAAAACTAAATATGTACCTTTATAAAGTATTGACATGAGATTTTATACACCATGTACCCATATCGCATTCCATACTTGCGGGTTCTCGGCTGGGATGGGTAAAAAAAAAGGCCTCAATGTTTCCGTGTTCTACAAATAGCAGATACAGTTCCGCGATATACAAATTGATAGGCGGACTTGCAAGGTGGATGAGATTTTATAGACGGATGTATAGCTTCTGTATCGCGGGTTCCAGGGCTGGCGCACTCCCAGAAATGAGCACTATATACCAAATATGCACAGATCCCTTATTCCATACCTAGCCACTTATTTGGATCACGCACTTGCAAGTTGCATATTATGTCTCTAATGTTTTTTGTCTTGCAAATAGCCATCATAGTTGGGCGATATATAAATTGACAAGTGGACTTGCGGGCTGGCTAGCTCAACATTGCATCTGTTCGATGGTGGACGTGCAGGGTAGCGGCCTCTACATGCAAAAAAAAACAAAAAAACTTAGCTGCAAACAAGTTTGACAAACACAGAGAAAGAAAACGAAGAACTGTTTACTATGGAACACAGGCAGAAAAAGAATGCACCTTTGCATGGATTGGTCTATGTCTCTGAGTAGGAGTTCCTTGCGTCTTCTAGTTTTCTTGTCTGTTTCTATCAACAAAAGTACAAAGCTAAACGGATATGAACATACATTCAGATGTTAAGAAAAAGGCAACTACTATGGACATATACAAAAAAGAAATAGAATAAGATGAATAGAGTGACAAATAGTTTTTGGGAGGATGTACCTTTTTTCTTTTTCTTTTTGCACAATGTATATTTTATAATTCGAGTAGAACACCGTTTGTATGCTCACAAGAACGATGTGTGTAGAAATCAGGGATACAGATATGCTTTGAAACATAGAAATATGAGTTTGCAATAAGTTTGATGTATATGTCATAATTCAAGTGCAATACCAATTGTATCGTGATCAGACCAATATGTGTCTAAGACAAATATACTGTATTGAGGAATGGGCACATTGGACCAGACATGGTCAATAAGTGTGTTTTGCAGATGGCCTGTGTTGTTCAAAAGAAAGCAGAGATTGTATTTTCACATGTAGTTTTCCAATTCTTTTGTTCTTCCAGTACTTTGTAGCATATCAATATTGAAGTCTCCTACAAGTACAATGGGTCCATTCAGATGGAAATGGGCCAATGCATTGAAAATAACATGCACTATGTTGGAGAATGCTGCATGGGGAGCAACATACAGATTCAGTATTGTAACTTTTGTTTCATGGGAATTTTTTTTGCAAGCAGTAGTTCAACATTCTTTTCTTCCATATGTATATGGTCCAAAATCCGTACATGTTTTTTCACCAGTATCATAACCCCATGTGTAATTTAACTTGATATGCAATTATGATTTAGGAATTGTTTGTTTTGCATGCATAATGCCATGTGTGTTTCTTGCAAGCACAAAATATCGGATTGCATTATATCATAGTCATTCAGTATATCATCCATGTGTGCATTTAAGTTGCGTGTGTTAAGCGAGAGAATTGATACAGATGAATTTGTTTGTATGGATTGGTAATCATAATGCAGTTGCCATTTTGCTGTGGTCCTCAGTCATTCCATTTCCATATCAACTTTCTCTTTCACTTTGAAGTTATGTTTTGTGAGAGGACTTAGTATATACAAGGAGTCTATGCTTCTAACACGGGACAATGCTGTGTATACAAGTCCATGTATCTGAATTCCAGTAGGTTGAAATGAAACATTATCAAGTGTTGGTCCTTGTGATCTGTGGACTGTACGTGCACATGCAAGTTTAATCGGAAACTGTTTTCAAATCTTCAGTCGACCTGTCTTTGCTGATGTCGATACTAGCTTCGATATTCGGATAATAGGTGTCTAATCGCTTCCAGTGTTTGAATTATATAGATAAGACAACTTGCTTGCTTGTTTCTTGCCTATATGTGGTTCATGGAACTTAATCCAAAGGACATCCACTTTTTCTGTCTTGGTATAGCCTTTTAGTATTCCATATGCACCATTCACCAAGCCATCCTGTGAATCATAGTTGCAGGAATATATTTCAACCAACATTTCTAATTTGAGGACAAGCTGCAAAGGTAAAGTGACTGAATGTTCATGACATTGCATATTTCCATGGTTGTCTTCTTCCAGGTCAATGGAATTAAAGATTATATCATCACCAGGCATGAGCGACAACATGTGGCTGTTATGCTTTGCAACATCCTTATTTTTGTAGAACAGGTAAGGGAATGTTGGGTCTATTGGTGCAGGTCGTAAACACTTCAAATTGATATAGGTCAAGTCATCATGTGTTTGGTTGTTTGTGTGCATTCTATTCAGAATTGCAATGAATGTTTCATTTGTTTGGCACATTGTAGTATGCAACTCAAAGAATTTAATATTGTCTCTCCAGAAGTCACGGGTGACTGTTTCCATGTTAACAATAGGTTATTCAAATATCAAAGAATCTTAGATTGTCTATGCCTGGTAATGATCCCCACATAATATCATGTCAATGTTTCCAAAGTATTTCATCTACACATGTTTTATGCTTCTTAGTCGATTGTCAATGGAATACAAGAACCGACTCCCATTCAAAGATGCTTCATCTATAAAGACAAGTTGGAGTTCCTCATAAAGCTTAGATAATGTATCCAACATTTCCTTGCTAAGTGGAAGAAACTGTAACTTGTTAAAAGGCATTAAAAATGCAGAGTGGACTGTTGTTCCACCAGCATTGTATGCAGCTTTTCCTGTGTATGCAACTATTAAGCCATTTGGTTTCATAGGATCAGAGGAATTGTTTGAATCATAGATTCGTATAAACATTTGGAACAATGCTTTTGCTGTGAATGTCTTGTTTGTTCCTGCTCCACCTGTAAGGAACACGTGCACATGATTGTTCATGTTCAAGCATTTTTTAAGAGCAATGTCCTTTAGAATTGTTTTTTGTTCGTGATTCAACAGAAGTCTTATTCTGTGGTATTCATTATTTTCAATTAGGAAAGGATGTTTTGTAACTTGAAAACCAAGATTGATACGTTTTTCACTTCCAGCCGCTGGAGGATGAGGCAAATCCTCTTGTAAGTCATAGGACTAGGAAGGAGTTCTGGTTGTTTTTGGGTTTCTGAATGTGTCATCATGATCGACAGGGTTTTCTAGGTCATTAAGTGCAACTTCTAGATCGCCCCATGTTGGATTAACATTGTAGGTAAATCTAGCTTCATTGATGTGCACTATAGTCTCAAACGCAACATACGCAGCCTCCCATGTAAAGAAGTTATTTATTAATGTCTCCTCATTTTCATCGAACGAAACGTACAACAACAATTTTTCTCTACAATAGTTTTCATAGTCACAATGTTTATTGTATTTGACAAACCGTATGACAGAGGGTTTTTTTTCTTTTTGATATGGGTGCACCACTTTTTTTGTAAAGCGATATGAATTCGGCTAAGTAGATATGCCTAATAGGAGATGGACGTTGGACGTAATAATCAATAATAGAGTGACATACCACATCCTCTGAATTATCAGGATCTTGTTGTGGCAAAACTGATGGTTTAAGCAAAATGTGTGTTTTTCAAGTGGAGATGTGTTTATGAAGACACATTTTCTTGAACTACAAGTGAGGGGCAAGGAAAGTGCAATGTGAACTGCTTGCTGAGCAGACATTTGTTGAAGATTAAGCAATGCATTTCCAAGTGTGCGTATCATTTGTATGACATCAATATGACTTCTTTCACGTTCTTTGTGTATTCTTCTGAATGCACGTGTCATAGATTTGTCAATTTTTGTCATATACGAGGTACAGTACGTTGCTGCAACATATGCATTCAGCACGTACTGCGCATCTGTATTTGCTTTCCACATAACTAGCATGTCCTTAGAGAAACTGTTGTCCAAATATGGAAGAGTTTTCATTTAAGGAAAAGTGTTGGTTGCCTAAGTGTGCATTGTATGGCTTGGATGTACTCATCTTCTGATAGATTTACCTGTGCCAAGAAGGCATCAAAGATCATCATTTCCTCAAATCCTCCTTGTTCTAGAAATGCGAACAAGGATTTAGATTTCTCAACAACAACATTGTCCTCTAGACTGTCTGGCTCTATGATTCTTATAGCTCTCATTGGCGGTACGAGAAAGTTGTATCTGCAATGCGAGTTTTTTTGTTTTCTACAACTTCTTGTATGGTAATGTCTATGTACTTTTGCAAGTTCTGGATCCAAATGATCTATGTTGCATGTTATGTATTTATCCACAAATTTTTCGATCTCTGAGCTGTTATCAACTCCATAGACCGGTGCACCCTCTATCCACAACAGTGCGTGGCCATGTTTATTTCCCCTACTCTGGAATTCATTCACAAAAAAGTAGTCCGATATTTTTTTGAAAAATGTTTCATCATGGCATATCAATTGTCTCAAAGCATTTATTCTATGTCTATAGTAGCGAGTACATGTCACTGGGTCTTTTCTTATGAGGTAGTCAATGTCATTATTTTCCAGTGTATTGGTTTCTTTTTTATGTTTCATGTTCCTATGCAGATCAGATACGATAGCCACCAATGGATCCCAGCAATGTTCTGTACTTGTAAATGTGACAAAAAATGTTGGCGGGCCCAATTGCTGGATCATTGCAATTTTTATTTATTTATTTTTGTTGCAAATAGTCAGGAGAGGTGCAGATGTTTTTGAAATCTATGTATCCAATATCAGATTTCAAGATTTTTTCTAGGTTTACTTTGTACTTCACATCCTTGGCGAACAACTTTCTTCCTTGTAGCTGGCCTTTTCTTATTCAGACCCACATGTAGGACAAAACTTGCTCTATTATTATGCACATTGTTTTGAAAAACAAATTTGTTATGTGACAGGAGAAGCAACCGCTTGAATGTAGCAGCTCCCATCAAACTATTTTATGATAACTGAATCATTCTGTAATATTAGTGCCACGTGGATCTAGATAGAAGAGTGTTAGAAAGTTCATTTCCTTAGCGAATTTGTCCTTGAATATTCCAAGTGGGCACTGCCCCTCGGTAGGTGCAATTTTGACAATTTTGTCTTGCAAGTCACGAATGCACTGTGAATCAATGAATCCATGTACCAATGTTTCAGCAGGTGTTTCATTCTCCGATTCATCACTTGCATCAAAATCACTAGGATTTTCAAGAGTGTCTGCAGAGTTGCCATGTTCTTCTGCAAGAACACTGTTCCAATTGGCATTTATACAACTATTCTTTGCTTTGTACAGGGCCCTGGAACATAATTCCTTTAATTCTTTCATAACAACATGCACAGGAACCTTACTTGTTTGATAGGCATTTTTGTATCACAAGCGTCTTTTCAGAGCCACAATGATTGTAATTGTATTGTTAATGAATTGTGGTAATGCTTTTTGCACAACATCTAGCTGAACAGGTACATTAATAATTGATCTTGTTAAGCCCATATGGGGTCATTTATAGCCCCAAGGTATGATTTGAGCAAATGCAATTCGCATAGACACAAGTCTCTCCTCGAGTTCCGTAAGTGCACTTACATCTGCTAGTGCTGTATTACATCTTATTCTATCAGGGGTTGCAAACTGTGGCATTTTTCCATTTTCAAGCGATCATTTGCATGGAAGACAAGCTTTCCCACTGGAAAATGGTTTATCGTGTGCTGTCAAGCGGAGGTATTCTGCTTGCAAATCAGGCATGAAAGACTTACTGTTTTTTGAAAAATTCAATTGTTCACAAATTGCACATGCAATGGAAGGAGTGTCTTTCATTTGTTTCATGTAGTTTTGTCTTGCTTTTTTCTTTTGCATGGAAGTATTTGTAGAAACTGTTTCCTGGTTTTCATTGCTACTACTGGATGGTGTTGGTTGCAAATCATGAACTGGCACAGTTGTATCACCATTCTGGGATATGCGATCGCACCTGTTTATGTTCTGTTCTGCATGAACAAATTTCTTTACATTGCGATATGTGAGTTTCTCTCTAAAAGGAAGTGTAGCAATGTATTTTTTTCTCTCGCACATGACCTTTTTCAAGTTGTAGTAACTTACTCTACATTTCTTGCCCAAGGGCAGGATGAGCTGGTGGCAACTGGGATGTATTTCACTTTCACCCAGCTTCTGAGAAACTGCTTTACGTTTTTTGTTCAAGGCTTTTGTGACCTTATCAGAAGTGGGACGAATTTGACGAACAATTTTTTTCAAATTGTGATAACTTACTCTACGTTTTTTGTCTAAGAGGTCTATGGCCTCATCACAAATGTCATGAATTTTACGCATGTTTTTTTTGTTCAAGCCCTGTTTGCCCATATAACAACCAGGAGGAGTTTCATTTTCACTAAAAATCATTCCATCCGTATGAAAATTCGATGTTGTTTGGGTGGCATGGACAGTCAACCCTAAACTACCGATATGTGCAATCAAAGTTTCATAATGGATATGTGTTGTATTTGTTTTCAACGAAAGGATGTCAATTGTTCGATCGTAATTTGAATCAATAACCGAGGAGTGGACAGTGGCATCTGGCAAGGGAGACCACACTTGGATATTCACCCTGAATAAAATAGACAACCATTGCAAAAAGTATCTGCAACCCTCCATATTCCCTTTTTCATATGGAAGCGCTATGCTCACAAGGTATTCCTGCCAACTTCCAACTGCCGGCATATTTTCCACGAGATATGGGCACAGGTGTTGATGCAAGCACCGAAAAGCCTGTTGGCTTCCACCTATAATTGCATTGAAAAAGGACTGTACAATGTAAATTCACAACGACTGAACATCGAACTCTGCTGCCACCAAACAATAAATTGCATTGAAAAGACTATCTCCATAGCTAGACACAACATTTGTTGCCAGCTGTAAACCATGGCAATCTATGCGATGCAAAATCTGTTTCCATTGCGATTGAAGGTCTTTGCAAATAACAAACAAGTAGATACAAGAACCTTCTATATTGCATATGGACATTTTTCTGTACAACAGTGGTTCATAATGGCCACTAAGGGCATTGGCATCATGGAACAAGATGCAATATGGATTGTCAGATGCAGTTTTGTTGAATAGTAGATATCTTGTTTTTCTTGTCAATGACCAAATGCCAACTGATATATTCAGCCAGTTAGACAACCACCGTATACAAAATGTATCTCCCCAAAGTCCCCTCTCATGCACATGTAGAACTGGAGATGCAGACAACCACATCTTTGAAAAATACGTAGTGACATCATGTATTCCATGCAATTGTCGAAGAAAATCAGATTCCAATTTGTATTCATAGGAATGCAAAGCCTCAACATCGCCATTTTTAAAATAGGTCAAGAAATAATCTATCAATCCATTGCGTAGCTCAGTTGACGAATAGAGAAAATGCAATAGAACCTGGAATGTGTCGAAAAGGAAATCCCCAACAGTATACGAGAATGCATCCAATCTAAAAAGCCCATTGCTATGCAAAACCACATCAATGCTGTCATGTATAATGGATTGTGTATCTATTTCATATGACTCAACATCTATCACATCTTTCATCTCTTCAACTGTCATTTTCAAGATGTTTGCTACATACTTTCAGTTTCTATGAAAATAGAGAAAAGCAAGGGAAAAAAAAGAAGCTAGCAAAATAAAAAAGGAAAGAAAAATAGGGTACCAATCCCCGTATGTATCTTTCAACCTTCTTCTTCTCAACTCGAATCCTGCTTAGTCCCCATAGCAGATGAGAAGAAAATAGAGAAATAAATAAAACAATAACTTTACTGAGCAGAAAGAGAATAGGTAAACACATTTTTTCGACCCCCAGAATAAAAGAATCCCCTGCAACTACACCCCGCCCGATGGTTCCCTCTTCTGATGGCTCCCAACTACTTTTTGTAAAGCCCTCTGCATTGCAAGATGCATGGCTTCTAGGAATAGAACTAAGAGCATAGACAAAGATGCTCTGCAACAAAATTTGGAGGCAGGGACTCCCACCATTGAAAAACAACAAGAACAGGGAAACTTACCTGTCAAGAAAGGATAACAAGAGCTTAGCCCCCAAAAACTGCAAACTGCAACAACAGGTCCAACAGCTTGCAAAGTTGAAGAACAACAAACCAGTGAACAACCACGAAGAGTTCGAATTGCAAGTGCAGGACCTCAACTTTGCAAAGTTGAATCAAACAAGAACCAGAATCATGGAATGAAGCAACAAACAAGGATCGAACACTCGAGCAACGATGTCGACCATGAACGAAAGTATATTGCAACACATCTATACAATAATCATTTAAGACTGCCAGAGCTATTAGGTAAACAGTTAAGACTGTCAGGACCGTCGAAGGGGGTAGGCCTGTGCAAGAATTTAAGAAAATATGCAGCCTGGCAGGCCTGTTCTCTCGAAGCACACAACAATAAAGAAAAAATCACACATAGTAATATGGTAGAGAATGTATTCTACCCAACAGAAAATGCTAAGGGAAACATTCGAACTAATGCTAGCATTAATCCACCTTTGACCAATGCATAATAAAATATATGATTCAAAAAGACCATATACTACCAAATACTTTGGATATGCCAAGATATTTAACATTGGGAATAACGAAGGCGACAATAAGACCTCCAATCTATTGTCCAATCAAATCTTGACAAGCATGATACTTTTTATTGTATAAAAATCGATGTTTTTTCTTCCCTTGTTCCAACAATAGACAATATGGACATATTTCTGGTCAATGCACAATCTAATACCAGGTCAACGATTTATCGATCGCTATAGTCCCTATATGCCTACGACATGGACTAATAAAGGCATATCTTGTCACATTGATTAGAAAAGAAATATGCATTAGCCTCAAATGCAACCAAAATAAATATATAAATATGCCATCAAAACCTATAAGTACATTCTAACCAAAAACAACTAATGGAAACAACATGCTTACAATTTCCACGTATTAAAATAAATACATGCCTAGTGACAAAGAAATAAATTTACGGGGTCCACATCCCTAGTTGTTTTCTTACTTAAATAAAACTAAAAACATGCTTACTAAAAAATTATGTATAACAATGTTTGGTTATAGTTGCTCATGTTTGACTATGGGTGAAATTGGTTGACCATGGTTGTCTTTGTATTGGCCATGGTTGTACATGGTTAACTATGTTTGGCTATGGTTGACTATGTATGACTTTGATTGACCATAGTTGACTATGGTAGACCATGCATACTCATGTTTGATTATGGTTAAATTTGGTTGATTATGGTATACTATAGTTGAATATACTAAACTATGGTTGATTATGGTGCAATGTGTTTGATTATGGTTGACTTTAGTTGACTATGGTTAACTTTAGTAGTCAATGGTTGAACATGTTTGAATATGGATGGATTTAGTTGACATAGGTTCACCATGGTTGAATTTGGTTGACCATGTTTAACTATGTTTGACCATGTTGACTATCGTTAACCATGGTGAGTGTGGTTAACTACATATTACTGTGGTTGACAATGTTTTACTATGGTTGTCTTTGGTTGACCATGGTTGTCTAAGATTGACTTATCGTTGAACACGGTTGATCATGATTAACCATGGTTAATTTTGGTATACCATGGTTTACTATGGATATGTGTGGTTGTCCATGGTTGACTTGGGTAGGCCATGGTTCTCTATGGTTCACATTGGTTGACTATGGTTGTCCATGTTTGACTATGGTTTCAAATGGTTGACATTGGGTTACTATGGTTCACTTTCATAGACCATGGTGGGAAAAAGTTAGCCATGGTAGACTATGGTTGACATGTTTATTATGTTTAACCAACCTTGTCTATGGTAATGTCACATTGGGATGTTCATCATGTATATAACTTATGAGGAATTGCTACATTTCTTAATTATTTTTTTACAATGTGATGTCAAGCAAGGGTTATGTCACATTGCGATGTTCCTGAAGAGTTATGTTCGATTGAGATGTTCCCCAATAAATACGGCGCATTGCAATTTTTATCTTCGTTGAATTATGTTTTTGAATTGCTATGTTTTTGAACGATTATATGACATTGTGACATTCATTAAGGCTTTTTTCATCTTATGACATTCCTTGAGAGTTATGTTTTATTGCTATGCTCCTAAATGGTCATCTTCCTTGAATTTTGTAATGCATTCTTTCAACGCAATGTTCTGACTTGAATTAAATGAAATTCAAAATTATGTCGTTTTGTTATGTCGAAGAAATTTGACACTGTAAATTTTCCTTTAAAAACTATGCAAGTGAGGTTGAAGTTTGAGCTGCTATATTTGGTACATCAAACATCTCCAACCATATCTAACTACTCCCACCACATCGACTCTGACTACCTATGACATACACCTATGTATTTTGGTGGCTCTCATCTCTTTTACACTTTGATTCCTCTTCCCAACATATTGATGAAGGCATCCATGCAACGCTAACTTCTTCAAATGTCCATGCCGAAGTACCTACCACTCATAAGAATTATTCGACAATCTTTTCAACCTTGCAAGCTCACGCTATGCATAAGGTGCTCGACTAATGTATTATCGATATTATTTTTCATGACTAATTTGTGCATAAGGGTCTCTTCTAATGGAGACTAATTTATGTCATTAAATGTCAAGTTATTGAAATCACTTAATTACACATTGAAATTTAACATAAATAAAAGTTTTAGCAATCTATTTAATGCATATGAAACTTGATATCTCAAAGTCACTGAAATTGCTTAAATGAAGGGTGATAGAATTTGATTTGGAATTGATTAAATAAAGAGGGGTGAAATTTGACTTAATCATGGTACATAAATAATCACTTAAATGGATATGAAATTTGATATTCCAAAATTACTCGTATGAAACTTGATATCTCAAAGTCACTGATAAATGAAGGGTGATGGAATTTGAATGGGAATTGATTAAATAAAGAGGGATGAAATTTGACTTAATCATGGTACATAAATAATCACTTAAATGGATATGAAATTTGATATCCCAAAATTACTCATATGAAACTTGATATCTCAAAGTCACTGATAAATAAAGGATAAATAAAGGGTGATGGAATTTGATTTGGAATTGATTAAATAAAGAGGGATGAAATTTGACTTAATCATGGTACATAAATAATCGCTTAAATGGATATCAAATTTGATATCCCAAAGTTACTCAAATGAATTAAATGCATATGAACTTTTATCTCAAAATTATTAAAATCAATTAAATGTATATGAAATTTTATATCATAAAATTTGATAAAATTTGATATCTGAAAGATATTCAAATCATTTATACGTGTATAAAATTTATCTCTCAAAATCAGAATCTCAAAATTACTAGAATCAATTAAATGTATATGAAATTTTATATCATAAAATTTGATATCTGAAAGATATTCAATCATTTAAACGTGTATAAAATTAATCTCTCAATATCAGAGGAATCGCTTAAATGCATGGTCATGAAATTTTCATGGTAAGTAAATGAAAGTTATTGGAATTAATTGAAAGATATTTAAATATTCTTGATTCATGAAACATAATTAATCAATTTTTTTTGATAATATTTAAATATGTGGTAGTTTAAGTTTTAGCCTTTTTTTTTTATATTTATTAGAAATTTTGTCAGAAATTATTGTATATATAGATTTGAGTGGTTAATTATATATATTCAAATTACTCAATAAAATTTTTAATATGTTGAATCTATTTCTACATTATAAATACAATTTAAACAACATAAATTGTGATTTCTTACAAATTTATATCATCACATTAAAAAAAACTAAAATCATTTTACAACCTAGTTTTAGATAATTAATCAACTTCTTTAAGTTTTAGATAATTAATCAACTTCTTTAAGTTTTAGATAATTAATCAACTTCTTCATTCATGAGACTTAATTAATTGGAAATAATATTTAAATATTGTTATTGGATTGTTCGAGTGAATTTTGAATTCAACGGAATCTTTACCAACGGTTGGATTGTAACGGTATTCTTTATTAAATATCTTGTGGAATGAGGTAGCTGGTAGTTTTGCTTCATCGTTTCGGCCTTCTCTACGATCACTTACCGTGGTGTGGAGAGCTCCTTCGCGTTGTTTGTTCAATGTTTTGAGGAGTATGGACGTTGAATTTTCACCCAATCTCTGAATGTCTTTGCTGGAAGGCATCCATTGCGACAACAACACCTATGATTGAAGGAAGCCATTGAAAAGTAGAAGAGAATTCGCTCCTTGA
>ML778574.1:134063-196152 GCA_009831015.1 Picea engelmannii
AGATGGCTTAAATGTTTGAACATCTAGTGAGCATAGTTGTGCAATAACACCTTGATTTCCATTTTTCAATAATTTTGTCATGCCATTAAATCTTATCACCTTACCGGGTTTCCCTGTATTACCTCTTAGCTCAATTTCTTTTCCTTCCAATGAAAATTTCATGAAAATTTCTTGAAAATTAAAAGCCACTGTTCCTAATGATTGTAACCATTGGATTCCTAGTACAACATCATCACCACCCATGGGTATGGCAATCATTGGACTATTCATTACATATTCCCCCATAGTAAGATTGATCTTATTGCATTTTCCTGAGCAATTGATAGTTCCTCTATCTGCAATTATTACTTGAAACTCTGGTGCTGGATATATAAAGCAATTGAGATCTTTGGCTAATTTATAGTGAATGAAATTATGAGTACTTCCATAATCAATTAGGACTATTACCTTTTTCTTTTTGATATATCCTTCGATCTTGAGGGTTTGAGGAGTGCTGATTCCAGCCAATGCATTACACGATATCGTGGGACTCAACTATTCATATGAAATTGATTCTACGTTTTCATCTTGAGATGGTTCTTATTCATGTTCATGTTCTTCTTCCTCTTCACAATCTATGTAGAATAATTTCTTCTCACCACACTTATGTCCCTTACTGTACTTGATGTCACAATTAAAGCATAAACCTTTTGCTTTTCTTTCCTCCAATTGTTGAGGTGTCAACCTTGTAGGTTGAGATGTTTTAGAAGAAGCAACATTATTCTCTCTATAGATGTTAGGATTGGTCCTTCTAGTAGCCATAGCCATATTTTTACTTTCAACATTTCTTGCCACCCTAAATGCATTCTCCAATGATTTGGGTTCCCAAAGGCGAACCTCATGTTGAATGTTATCTCTTAAAGTTCTTATGAATACATCAATCAAGTGCTTATCTGGAATATATGTTACCTTTATATTCAATCTTTGGAAGTTCTCAATGTGCTTTGTAACTAAATCCTTTTGCTTGAGATTTATCAATTGGCTAAAGAAGGTATTGCTTCTTGTATCCTCATAGTGTGCTATCATTTTTTCTGTGAAAATTGTCCAAGTGACGAGTGATTTACGAGAAAAAAACCATCTATACCATACAAATTGATTGGGTTATAAATATAAAGAAACAATTTGTACCTTTTGTGTATGTGGAACTATGTAGATCAAAGAATTTATCCATTTGAAGTATCCATGTGATAGGGCCCTTACCATCAAACTTCCACATATTGATCTTAGGAACGTGGTTGGTCTTCAACCCAAAGTTAGAGTTTCTCCATTCTTGATTCACCTTCCATGTGTCCTCATCATTAATTTCATGGGATAGATTTTCACTTTCAGGTGTCCTCTCTATTACAATTTTTTTCAATCCTTCCATGATCTCCTCTTTTAAACCATCCATCGTAGTATTTATTTCCTCTAACTTAGCTTCCATCTCTTCTAGTTCATCTTTTGTTACTGTCTTATTTTGTAAATAATTTATGTCCCTACACATTTCTTCACCTCCATCAAGAGTCTAATTATGATTTTTTGGAGGCTTATTTGGTGTAGAAGTTCCCTTTTTGGGTGGCATGTTGGCTGAGTATCACTTTTGAACCTTGATTTTTAGGTGGTTCTGCTAGACAATCTTTCTTTTGTTGTATCTCCAACGTTTCAGCCCTTTTATGTATGAAACTTTCTTTTTTGTAGTTCTCTGATATTTATTCTCTGCAATGCCACAGGTCTGATCAAATTTGGATGTGCCAAGTGGAATTTACGGTAACTTCCCCACAACTTGCTGATTTTTGGATTTTCCACGAGATCTCACTTGTATAGTGTTACTCGCACAAAATGAATGATATAAAATTCTGAAACTCATACCAGAAATACTACAGGCTGTCCACTATCCAATGAAACTGATCTCACTCAATTTGGATACTCTAGGAATAAGTTATGATTGTTTTACCTGGAACACCTTCTTGAGACTAGTCAATAGGACTAGTCAGATACCTTATCTTCCACAGGGTGTATCTACAAATTTAAGATGACCCAGAAGCTAAATTTTTTACCACAGATACCTTACTAATTTCTTTGAATAGCCTCTAGATTTCAGGGTTTGCAACGTTACATAATTGTTTTTATAGAGAAACTTCCACAATGACTCAACTCAGGATGATTCCATAACCCTATCTTGCACAGGTTATATCTTCGAAAGTATAAGGCCTCAAGAGCTGAAATTTTAACCCAACGTACCTTAATCTGTCTACTAAATATCCTCCAAGCTGTTCCTTCTAAAACATTTCATAATTTTTTTTATAGAGAAAATTCCAAGGTGTCTCAGATGTAGTAGCGAAACCCCAAGACCTTGAGCTCTGATACCATATGTTAAGAACCAAATATCAATATAGCATAGAAAACCTCAGAATAAGTACTCAACACTTTGAAAAAGAGAGAAACTCAGACAATAAGCCTCTTTGAGGAGGAAACCTCATGCCCACATAAATGTACAATTACAAGATGATTCAAAATGAAAATGTCTCCTTGATATATATAAGAGACTAGGAGGTACAATCAAAACTAATGGACTAAATCCGACATAAATAAAATAACATTACTAATGTAATATTCCCTAATTAAGGGGTAATGAGCCATTATTCAGGGCTTAACAACAAACCCCCAGGGGGTGACATGTGAAGTTTCAGAGATCGAAACCTTAGCCCGACAGTCATCAAGATCAGTCTAGAGACCAGAGCACATGTTTTGAGACAATTTCCAGTTCATTCCTACGGGTATCACCATCAGGGCGATTTTTCTGGATTCTAAAGCAGTTACCATGAGTTGGCAGACTGGTTTTTGCCGATCTATCTGTGCATGTGCAGACCAACACCCATTCTTATGATCACGGGTATTTCTTATCAGTTGATTTTCATTCCAGTGATGATCCATGAGATCTAATTGACGATTATTATCATGCTCCAAAACCTCACTTTTTCAAACAATAGAAGGAGAGCACATGTTGGAGACCAATGCCACAACATGAATAAAAGGCCCCTGACACCTTAGACCCTATTGGGATGGTCAACATGGAGGGATCACCATTGTGTTTTCCTTGCCAGGAACATCATTCAAAACATGAGTGTCCAAGAAAGATAAAATAAGAAGAATATCCAGGTACTATGTACAGGTTGAACTTCATTGCCACATTTTTCACTCTTCAGGATGAAGAGCGCATTAATATCATCGAGGAACAACTTGAAGAGATCAGGAAGAGGCAAACTAGATGAGCTTGGTTGGAAGTTTTGAACCAAATGGATGAATACCTGAAGGATAAGTTGAAGAAAAAGGAATCCTGACCTATTCAATAAGAAACAAAGTGCAGGTTCCACCACCTCCATCAACAAAGGAAGTACCTCCACCTCCTCCACCTCTAGTTCATGACCTAATACCACATCCTGCACCAACTGATGAGGAGCTTCGTATGAATATAGATGTACCCGACATGATGGGAAATATGAATATGTCAGTACCTGAGGTAGAGATGTGCAATATTCCTTCTATAAGGATACATGTTTTGAAGGCATTAAAGGTACAAGATGAAGCAAAAGATCCTCCTGTAATCCTGAATACTATGTACCAAGGGAGCCAAGGAGAAGATTCTCCCCCTTTTTATCTTTCCTTGGGAATAAATGGTTTCCTCTTGAATTATTGTATGTTATATTCTAGAGCCTCATAAAATGTGGTGTCTCTAAAAGTGATCAAACAAATTGGATTGCATACAACTCGCCCTTATGGAAATGCTTGTGGTATTGACTGAAGAAGAGTTAAGATGTATGGTCTCATAGAATATGTATAGGTGTATCTTTAAGATTTCCCCCATATCGACCTCACCATGAATATAATTGTGATTGATGTACTAGATGCTTGGGGCATGCTCTTGTCAAAAAGTTGGTTAGCTACATTTGGGGGTTTTCTCAGTATGGACCTTACTCATGCACATATACCTATGGGAGATGGGACATTTGAGATCTTACACAATCAACATGTTGCATATAATCATGTAGTTGAACCGAATGGCCCAGATTATTGTAGTGATTGTGAGTATGATGTGGCACCTTAGGTCATTGAGTATGATCCTCAAGATTTTTCTTTTGCACAAGAGGATTGTATTGATACATTACTCTCGAAGACAGACAAGTACAAAGAGAATCTTTCCAAATAGGAGGGAAAGGATCCAGGGTCAATCAAAATACTCAAGAAGGATGAAGATAAGAATGATAGAGAGCGAGAAGAGGCTAGCAAGGACATGGTCAAGGTAGGTCCACCTACTCATCCTTACATTGAGGACATACCTTATATTGAATTTGATGAAAGAAACCTTGCACTCATGTGGTATAGGAGAAAGGGAAAACCTAAGTATGATAAGATGAGTGAAGTTTTATGTCTTGGCCCTTACATCATCAAAAATAAGTCAGAGAAGGGAAATTATTATTTATCTTCCATGGATAGGAGGAATATTCCATTACTAGATGATGGGTCTATCCTCTTACCCTATGTTGATGGGACTTTATCTCCATGGGCCTCCGGCCCCAAGTAAGTAGGTAAGTCATTTTGTTTTCTTGCATTTGAATTTGTGTGTTCACCATAGAGTAGTTGCACTTGCATTTCATATTTCATTCCTACATAGTAGTTAGGATGCGTTTTCTTAAATCATTGCATGTTATCTAGAAGTTTTTGAAAAAATGCAAAATTTTCTTTTTAAGAGATAATTGTCAATTTTCAAATTTTGAAGTTTTGGTTATATGAATGAAGGGGTGAGTGCACCACCCTTCAATATCCCAATGTGTATTTCTTAAGTGTGTGTAGGTCTAGGTCTTACTAGGATATGTTGATGTTCTCATGTAATCTACGACAAGCACATGTCCCCATGTAGGAGAAATATGTTACCTGCCCCATGCTAGGGTTAACTAAGGAGATGATGTCTAGAGGCCTGCAGGTTGAATACATGAAGTGGCGAGAGCCACATGAGCAGGTAGAGCCCCTCCTCTCGCCACACATCATCACTGATCAATAACAATAGCATCCAACACACTATCTTGGCCTATAGAGGACAACAAGTCTTTCTTAATGAGGTAACAAGTTCGGTCTCGTAGTAAGTGTAATTTTAATAATTGAAGCATTTGAGCATGTTGCAAAGATTCCTTTCTTTATTATGAAAACATTCACTTGGAAATTATACTTTTTGCCTCATTTCACCTTGGTGGTTGACATGGTTTCCTAGTAAGTGGGTTAGCCTTGAGAAAAGGGTTGCTACTAGGGGGTCTCCTTGAAGGGTCATTGTACCATTCCTACACATACTTATCACTTTCCACACCTCTTCCTTTTTGTTTCCTCATCTTTTTGGTTTTCAGGATTATTGACCCCAAGAAGGGCTTGTACCTCATTTGATGGGAAGAAGGGGCTAAAGTCCTAGAGATGTTGTAGTTGGAAAAAAATAAAATCCATAAATCACTCTATGGCATGGGGAAAACCACAACAGACATAATAAACTGCATAAATCAACTCTAATCTCAAGTATTCTTTATAAACAAACATGCTAATAAGACAAGACAAAGAGCCTACCTCATCTGGATGTTCGATGAAGACCACCGTTGAGCACTCGACTCAAAGCTATATACCTGGAACTTGTCCTCAACAACCAAGATACACATGCATATGGTGATAATATATAAATTTATCACATATAATAGCATAATCCATCAACATTCATAACAAATATGCCCATGGAATAATAATTAAAATATTTGCAAGACATTAATTGGACGAGAAAAGAGTATTTCTATTAAAATATGATCAACAAAAGTGTATGAGTGACAAAATTCGGTGTCGGCACGTCTCAGAATTGAGAAACTAAGTCCCTTCCAGTTGGGCCTCCACCACTTCAATCCTCCAGCAAAGGTAAGCTCATATAAGAGAGACAATAAGGTTATACATCAAAGAGGGAAGAGCTTGGGGGATGAACAATGTTAGAATTAAAAGGACAAAGAGATGCAAACTCAATATGAAGTGAATAATTTCTCCAGAGTAACTTTGCTCTCAAAAGTTTAATTCTTATCCCTTTCCATAGTTTGGATATGACCCATTTATAGCCTTCAAATGGAATTGAAGGGCTGAGTCAGAACATTTCCAGTATATGGAAGGTTAAGGATCATGGATCTCGTGACGTGACATGGAAACCCGACACAATTTTTAATTTTTTTATCACCAAACTCGATGTACACGGACTGTAGTGGTGCACCTGCATATATGCATGCTTTATAACTGATAGGACGCGTATATGTGGAAAAATATGATTTTTAGCTCTGGGAAGTGCAAAAGGGGACTTCAAGTCTACATAGGGAAATTGAAAATGCCTTTTGATCAAGTTGCATGGAGTGAGGAAAATCTTGCTATAACAAATGCCCCCTAATGTGTGAGATCAGAGGAGTATCTGCGATGGAAGAAATACATTATAATTCCTAGAAGTGGAGTAATGGAGAACCAACTGGACGAACTAGTTTCTAATAAGAATATTATAATCCATAATGACTTTGTGCACATGGCTACCAATTTGAATTACACTGCAAATCCATGTGGAAATATACCAAACAACTGTTCATGGACATGGATAGGAAATAAAAAGTAGATACATTCCATAGGCTGTCATAGTCACGAACAAGGCCTAGTGAAAACCAGTCTAAAAATAAATCTAAAGATATATGTATATAATGGATTACAATTTGATCTCCCATGATCAATGGAATCAGATAGGTACTGGTCCAATGAAAGATAGAAACAACTTAGGAAAGATGCGACTATAAACCAATGTCTTCAAGTCTTCTACACGATCGACCAAATGTGAAACTCTACATCATGTGAATAAATGAGTTGAGGTCGAGCACAATGAGACTTTGTTTGATTACCAATCATTAAGTTATACCATTAACAAACACGAGACAACCTACCGATAATGAAAGTAGGTATCAAGGAACTGAGTTTATTCTTACAAGTGTGAATAAATGTGTTGAGTTTGAACACTTGAATAATCCATCGATCATGAGACATTGATGTATTCCCAACTTTCGACGACAAGAGAACTTGCCACTGATGACTACAAGACTCTAGGTACTCATAGGAATCTAGGCCTCGTTTCCAGAATAGATGAGATGAATTCGATGGAAGGAGACCCGCTAAAAGGAGAACATTAAAGCATCTCTCATTAGTCAACACGAGGTACAAAAGCAATAGCTTCATGATTTGGAGGAACTCGGACGAAGAACATGTTCACGAACCAATGACCCTGTGCATCTTTTGCATGCACCATATGCAAGCAATGCACGAAAAAGACCCTCTAAATAACAAAGAATAATTAAAATTGCCGACAAAGGCAAGGAAACCACCAATAATGATAATGACATCCAAGACACTACACGAATCCCAATGTGTGAATAGATTTATTTCCATCGAACACAAGGGAAACCCCCCAGTCAATGACCAATGAGGAGATGTAAACTATTGGGTTCAAGTTTACCTACCCATAATCAAAGTAGGACCGGGGTAGATGATAGGAATACAACTTCATGTAATTCCAAGACACACTAAGGGTACAAACGACATGCAAATTCAAGAGTTCTTAGATATGGCTGACACAGTATTATAGACATCCTTTGAACAAGAGAATGAGACATATGGAGGACTTTGGCAGCATAGAATCAATGATGAAACTTTTTGATGCAGGAGGCATCAATTAAAATTTCCACAGGGACTAGAAGAGTAACTTGTCGGAGGAGTAAACTCTAAGTAACAAGCTCATCTTCCTAAGGTCATGCTAAACCCAAAATTTGGATGACAAGTGGACTCAAAAGTTTGTGCTTTGTTCAAAGGTGACACGACTACTGCCAACATGAGATGATATTCATAGAAAAATGAATGCTATGATATAGAGGAGGAAACAAGTGTCACGAGTAAGAAACTAGTTCCAATAGTGGAACATACCTATGCTTAGTGCAAGGGGGTGCATGCATGACATAGACACTCAGGGGAATGTTTCCTCTTAGGGTACAAGGTATCAAGTTGCAAGGGATACAAACAAGGCTCTTCTTGGCTGATGATGCAAATTGCTGAAGTAATATGATTATAGTGAGAAAGAAGGAACCAACAATAGGATCAATATTGCAAGAAGGATAATAGAATGCTATTACAACTTAATGCCAAAGAATGTCCTTTTTCAAAAATTTATCCCCTTAGGCCCAAAAAAGTATAAAACAATACCCATGATAACTCTTCTAGCCACTATTGATTAGAGTATTCATTTTTCAAAATTAGGTTACTTGGTCCGAAAAAGGGTTAAAGTTACACCAAATAAACGTCCTTTGAAATCCAATTAACGAGTGTGAAAGAGACAAGTTCACTCAGAAATATTTTCTCTTTTTTATAGAGTTGGAAAATAGCTTAAGTAAGACTCGGTAATGTTGTTCTAAGTAGCATATCATGGGGGAGGCCATGGCTCCCGTGCAAGACTTTTGTCGAAATTCAACCACTCACAGATAGATGACACAAGCTTGGGAAAACCCAAATCTTTCCAAGTTGAGGAGGATAAAATAATTGCAGAGGTTACCTTATCTACGATATATCGAAGAATTCCCCTTATCTGAAACAATGTATAAAAAGGAAGTCGAGGCTCTACAAGATCATTTGAATCAAATAAAACCACCCTAGGACTTGGAGGGAGCATACTCAAAGAGAGTGGAATGATCCCATGTTCATAAGGTACTATACTAGAAATGCTAAGGATGTGGTCAAAAGATGCATCACCCTCCAAAATAAGAGTGAGATTGACTGAAGATTGCATTGGCAATGCCAACTCCTTAGACTTGTCACTCTTCAAAAGAAGAGTGGGATCAACCGAATATTGCATCGACATGACCACTTATTCAAACATCGGTTGAATAGGATGAGAGACAACCAGGTCAATAGACATATCACCCCCCAAAATAGGAGTGGTGTCAGCCGAAGATTGCATCAGCACGACCGTTGGTTGAACAGGATGCGAGGCAACAAGTTCAAGAGATGCATCACCCCCCAAAAGAAGAGTGGTTTTAGCTGAATATTGCATCAACAAAACCGCTGTATCAACCAAAGAAGGATTAGAATGTTGGGAAACCAAAGACGACTCAGAACCTGAAGGGCCCCCAGTCAAGGACCACTCTTCTTGTACCACAATAATAGGAGGGAACAAACGAGTAAGTAGATCTCCTTTTCAAATCCTACAAAGGAACTTGGTCTTACTTCTTATACGTCTAGGCTTCTCAATCATATGAATGCTCCCAGCATGACTTGTAATGGCTGGTGACATGCTCCCAGCATGACTTGCAGAGGCTAGTAGAAAATCTCCAACATGACTTGCAAAGGTTGGTGATGAAACTTTAACATGACTAACAGAGGTTGATGATGAACCCCCAACATGAATAGCAGAAGTTGGTGATGAATCCCGAACATGACTAGCAGAGGTTGGTGATGTATGTGCAATGTGACTAGCAATGACTAGATTTGTGCCCCCAACATGACTTGCAGACTGGTTGTTGGTCTTTAACATGACTTGAAGAGGTTGTCGACCAATATCCAACATGACTAGCAAAGGTTGGTGATATAATGCCAGTATGACTTGCAGTAGCTCGACTGGCGGCGGTGGTTGGTTGTGACATTTGAGACCAAGGTTCTGGGAAAGATTGGTTTTGAGAAATTGCAGGCCAAGAAGGGTTTTGGTATACACCATGGCCCTTCCCTAAAATAAAGTATCCTCCTCCAAACTGATTCATAAATGGTTGTAAGGGAATCATCACCAAGGAAGTCGCTTGCGAAGAGAAAGCGACACGACAAGGGTTATTCAGGTGAGGATATATGTTTCCCCGAGACGAAGGAACTTCGTGAAGGGGGTTGCCCATACTATTAAACTGAATCCCCTCGGATGAAACACCAGAGGACAGACCAAGGTCCACCATGGGAAAAGCGTTTGTAGGGACCAACATAGAGGAGGAATGATAGATGGATGGGATGTAATAATTAGAATGACCGCCCATTTGAGAACTTGCTCCTGGAAAAGTGAAGCTATGATTGGATCCATAGGAAGGAAGATTCCAAACTCCTACTGTAAGAGTTGGTTGAGGGATATGACTCCCACCAAACGAAAAGGGAGAATAAGGAGGCATCATGCCCCCATAGACAAAACTACGATTCACATAAGATGACGAGAAAGAGGATGGAAAGTGAGAAGACATGTCTGGAATACCATGAGAAAAATTATTAGAGGCCCAAGGTATTCGCTGAGTATCATGATTCAACATACCACTCATAAATACAAAATGATTCATCTTCATGGAATGAGAAAAAACCATGGGCTGGGTAACAGTAACTGAGGGAGTTATGAGGGCTCCACTAACCATAGAAATGAAAAATCATGACGCAATACAAAATCCTAAGGCAAACTAATAATCAGAGAGCACGCCAAAGTAAAGCTAAAAGGCCAATGCACATAAACAAGATATAGTAGCTGAAAAGGGAACTCCCTCACTGGAGTAGGTATGCCTTGCCCAAGAGGGGCCTGAGAGTCCCTTCAAAATATCGGAGGTATCAGAATTAATTATAAGGGCCCTCATGGGATTAACAATGTAGTCGATCAGATTCCCCCCGGAGAGGTAATTCTCCATAAAGGTTGTGTGTTGTCCGACCCTTATCTAACTCAGGGTACCTGCATAATAACCCCTACAAGTAACCTATGTGGCTACCTATGTCAAGCAACTAAATCCACCATGATATAACCAATGCGTAGACAAAAAGTCATAAGTTAAGGTCTACCATATGGGCAGGGTAACACATCCTTAAATCTTGAAAGCACCGCCTCTCACAGAGGTAAAGGTACTAGCAAGACCCCTAGATAAGAATAGATCCCCAGAAATATCTTTGACACTAAGAAGGTATTAGAGGGATATCTCCGCAACCAACTTCGTGCGACCTCATGCTTAACTCTAGTGTGAGCGGAGCCTCCTGATGTCACCAATTATATAATGGATTTCACCAGTCCCTTAGTCAGACACATATTTTGAGTTTAATAGCCTTGGAGAAGTTTACTCACAAAATCTTATTCCAAGGCTCTATATCTTAAGCTAGTTTGTGTACCCTGAAAAATAAAATCGTTTCTAATCAATTTTAAATTAATCAGCATTACTTTTAGTGGCTTTGTTTACTCAAAATATGTGGTCATCAAAATGATGATGTTATGACTCAGCAAGTAAAAGAAATGAATATGAATATAAAACTAAGTTGTAAACTTCAATTCTCAAAATATGATAATCTTTTCAAAATGCAACTTTCAATTCAACTCTTCAATTTTAAATAAGATGCAATCTTTCCATGCATGTATCAAGATCAATGATAAACAACCCAAAAGATCAAATGCCAAAATGCAATATATATATATTTTTTGTGTTTTCAATATAAAGAAATGAAAATGCAAGGACTAAAAAACAACTTGATATATAGACCATACTGTAAGAAAAAAGAGACAAACCAAGAGGATATCAATAAGAAAACACCTAGCCCAAGATGCAAGGACAACCAATTAAAAAGATGATGAGAAAGAAAAAACCGCCCAAAAATTCAACCAAAGAAAGGTTTCCTATCACTCTGCAGGCACTCAACAATTATGACTGAGACCCAAGAAGACTCAACAACCATCAAAACTCACCCAACAAACACCAAAATCAACAATCAAGCAAAAACTATTGATGTATGCGACTATTTAAGAAAAAACCGCGTATGTACGCGCCCTATAGAATGACAACTCACGTATGTACATGTCTGTCAAGGGAAAAGCTGCGTATATGTATTAAAACACTGCTAGGTTAAGGATAAGGCCAAAAAACTCAGATTCAAAATGAAAATAGGCTAGCAAACAATCAGACGACAAGGAAACTCAAGCTAACCGAGAGAAATCTAAGGAGAAAAACACTCCAAACCCCGAAATAGAAGATTCATTCCCTAGTATGGTCACCAATTCTGTTACGAGGAAAGACACTCTATGGCATGGGGTAAAATACAATAGACGGAATGACTACATAAATCAACTCTAATCTCAAGTATTATATATAAACAAACATGCTAACAAGACAAGATAAAGATCCCACCTCATCCGGATGTTCGATGAAGACCACCATTGAGCACTTGAATCAAAGCTATATACTTGCAACTTGTCATCAACAACCAAGATACAAAAGCATATGGTGACAATATATAAAGTTATCACATATAATAGAATAATCCATCAACATTAATAACAAATATGCCCATGGAATAACAATTCAAACATTTGCAAGATATTAATTGGATGAGAAAAGAGTATTTCTATTAAAATATGATCAACAAAAGTGTATGAGTGACAAACTTCCATGTCGGCACGTCTCAGAACTGAGAAACTAAGTCTCTTTCAGCTGGGCCTCCAACACTTCAATCCTCCACCAAACACAAGCTCATATAAGAGAGACAATGAGGTTCTCCATCAAAGAGGGAAGAACTTGGGGGCTAAACAATGTGTTCAGAATTAAAAGGACAAATGGATGCAGACTCAATATGAAGTGAATAATTTCTCCAAAGTAACTTTGCTCTCAAAAGTTGAATTCTTTTCCCTTTCCATGGTTTGGATATGGCCCATTTATAGCCTTCAAATGGAATTGAAGGGACGAGTCAGAACATTTCCAGTATATGGAAGGTCAAGGATCATGGATCTCTTGACGTGACATTGAAACCCGACACAATTTTTATTTTTTTATCACCAAACTTGATGTACGCAGGCTGTAGTGGTGCAACCTGCATATACACCTGCTATATAACTGATAGGGCGCGTATATGTGGAAAAATTTGATTTTTAGCTCTGGGAAGTGAAAAAGGGGACTTCAAGTCTGCATAGGGAAATGGAAAATGCCTTCTGATTAGGTTGCATGGGGTGAGGAAAATATTGCTATAACACCATTTCACTTGTATGTTGGTCTTTTGAGGTCGAGGATGTCACCTTCCAAACTTTGAATTCATGTGGAGGACAGGGTTTTGATGGGCTTGATGGTTCCAGAAGAGAGATGATGTGGTTTGAAGAAGGAAGATGCATGACATGACACTCCAGAGCATGAGATATGGACACATGGCCTTTGGAGGCCCAACAACCTGTATCTAGAGGCTCAACGTATCACTTTTGAGGCCTAATGTCACCCTTTTAAGGCATTACGTCACCCTTATAAGGGATTTACTTTATGTAATTAAAATTTTTCAGATGACCTCATACAAATAGAGGTGATCTCACTTTCATTTGAGACATAACTCATTTGAGAATTACAAAAACTCTTGTCTGAAATTTCCTCCTTACTTGGGAAATTCGCTCTATCTTGTCTCTTGTGCAATAAGATGCTTTACTTGTCTATTGGTTGAAGGAAGGCTAGTGAATTCTCTTGATGTTCGTTTCTTGGAAATTGTGGTGGAATATCTTGATAAGTAAGGATTTTTCATGCTATCTATTGGATTAGGTAAGAAATTTCTGCAATTGTATGTTTTTCTTCTTTGATTTCAAGGCTAATTTGTCAAACCCTTGGAGGAGTATAAGGGCATACACCCTACATCAATGATCTATCTTTTGTTGTCATTAAAAAATGCTATTGCAAAGGTTGCTACAAGGAGTAAAAGGGATTACATCCTTGTAGATTTACCTTGCTAAATTTTGTTTACTCTAGGGATTAAAAGGGCTTACATCCCTAGAGGAGTAATAAACCATAGCTCATAAACAAGAGACTCCATAACCCAATATATAAGGCACTAATTTCTTTGCATTGGAGATTGGAAGGGGATTGAATTGTTCAAGTTTGAAATTTAATTTTGCATACTTTAAGCTATATTGTGCCCTAAGGGCGTCCTTTTTAGCCAAGTGATCTAGATGTTGTAATAAAAATTTAGCTACATCTAATAGGGTTACAACAAACTCACTCTCTTTCATTCTCTTACTCATTTTTCTACTACTAAACTTCATTTGTAAGCTGTCATTATTGATCTACTCATTAAGTGCTATTGTTTGGCTGGCTTACTTGTTGGTTTTAGTGGCTAGAACTTGCTGCTATAGAAAATGTTTTCTACAGCCATAAGGCTATTGTAAAATATCGTTGATAAAAATTAATAACAACCCTCTTTTGCTATCAAAGTCTTGGTTTAATTATTGGGAAATAATCTACTTGTTGGTAGCTTTATTTCCAACATCATAAACTTTATTTTGATGGTTTAGTTTGCATCTATCATAACTTATTTACTGTTGATATATATTTCCATACTACTACAATTTTGGGACTACAAGATTTCTTGCTGATTCCCCATTGGTTTTGAGGCTTTATTCATCATATATTGTCTTGTTCCAGGCATGTCTAACATTGTTTGCAGGTACATAACCTTGGAAACATTTCACCAACTCATAAGACCTCATTCTTAAGCTTCATTTCCACCCTTGAACTTGATCTATAGGTGCATTCTTCAATCTCTCTCCATTTTCCATCACAATTCCTGTAGGGTCACCAAGAAGCCTCCCTTGCGTTGGACTTGTCCTTCACTAAAACAAGAGGGACATCTATTGAGGTGACAGTGATAATTGTTCCCAATTGTGTCACACACTTGTGGCTTGGGTTGAGATTTTCATGAACTACAAACTATGTGAAAACAATTATCACCCCTCCATGATATATAGTTACAGACATTATCACAGGTCCCATTCACCCACTCACGTGATTGAGACATCCTTGAGGCAGGTTCTATATAGCTATTATAAGATAAATAGCCTGGCCTATTCTCCACAATTTGGTCTGACTACCGTGAGATCGTCCCCCGACCCCCTCATGTCTTCTTGGACCACCCCCTTGGTCTAGGACGCCATGAGGGGGCAAGGGGGGACATGATCTCAGGTGGATGGACCAGATGGCGGAGAATGGATCAGGCTAAGCATCTAGGATAGCTAAGTAGATTTCACCTCAAGGATGTCTCAATCAAGAGAAATGGGACCCGTGATAAGGTATGTAACTATATCACGTGGAGGGTTATTTGAGCCTAGAACATAGGATAATGCAACAATGAGATAACTCTAATCATATTTCTTTAGTATCAAGCATGGAAAATCCAACACGAAACGAAGATGGGTCGGGAAGAGACGATGGATTGACATGAGATTTTCTTGGGGTCGGAGGTGTGGTAGAAGTGGGAGGACTGCATGGAAGGGAATTCTCATGGCGAGGAGATCATCTAGCAGCCAATTTCACTTCACTGGGTTCCTTCGCAATGTACATCTCTTCCTTGTTTCATAGCCACAGAGTTGAGAATTTGAGCACTCACAAAAAATCCTGGGATGTTGCTACTTGAGAAATCTGGAAAAGGAACCCACGTAAGCCATGGACGTGGTAGAATCTTAAGCACCATGCTATTAGATCTCTTCAACCATATTTTCTTCACTTTCCAGCCGAGGTAAGTGCTGTAAAATTAACAATTTGATTTTTTTAAAAATAAAGTGAGACGCTAATGAAAACAACTAAACATGTATGCGCATCTTAAATGTAAATTATCATTAAATATGCATGAATCATAAATTGTGAAAGTTATTTACGTTGCATGTAGATTATGCATTGCTTGAGATAGTTCTCATCTTAATTTAATTTCCAAGATTTTTGTTTGTGAATTAGCTTGTAAACTGAAGGATATTACGATGTGAGTTAGCACAATAAGCATTGTTCTCATTTTTCAAGAATTTATCCGATAAGGACATTTCACTCTATTTTTGTCTCAGTATGTAGTACCCAAAAAATGAGGTCCATAGTATTCTTTCCTGACAGGTTACGCTCACTGGCAACTGAGAAGAATTCAAACGGGTTTGTCATTAACTGTAACAAATTCTATGTTTGTTCTAAAACATATGAAGTTAAAACAGATGACATACAACATAAATTATACAGTATTAAACGCAAACGTGCATCGTTTTTAGACCATTAAAACCAATCTGTGTTAATATGGACATTGACGTACATTTCTCTATGTCTGGCTCATGACAATGTTAAACTTTTTTTTGTCAATGATTCAACTACACTCGCGACCGAGGAGGGATTCACAAAGAGATTTTGATTTGACAGATGCACATATACAGATGGAATAGAGAAATAATTATATATTATAATTAAAAAATATATTTTGTTTTTTGAATTTGGTTGTGCATTTATTTTTATTTATCTGACAGGAAAAACATAGATTTTTTAAATTTTAATATATTTTTAATTTCTGACAAATAGTTTTTAAACCAAATAAAATTAGTCATGTCATCATCCTTAGTCAATCAAAAAATTGGAACAAAATAATTAGAAAAGTTGAAAAGTATTTTTATACTTATCAATTTTTTTGTTTAATATATACATATTTCAAAACTATTGTAAAACCATAGCAAAATTGTTTTATGTGAAACAACTAATTGAAATTCAAACCAATTTGACTCCAAAAAAATTACAATATACTCTACCCTAAGCAGGTATAACAACTAATGGAAAGTCAAAAAACTTTGATTGCCAAGTGATTACAATATAACTTGTGGGAGGAAAATATAACAAATGTTGCATGGTAGCGTAGTCCCTGCCAGGCTAGAAGGGGAGTAAATGCATGGGCCGCAAGTTGCAGTACACGTGGTATTCATGCATAATTTAGTATTCGTAAATTAGTTTTATTTGAAATTTATCAAAAATTATTAGTGTCTGGTACTTGAACGAAGGTTCCTAGGATCTAAGTTTGATAGTACATGAAATATTTAATACATAAGCAATGTAACCCAACAGTCACAGAGTCACGGGTTGGCGAAGTCGCGTTTTCACTTTTTTCATTTTTTATGGCCACCCTGTGCTGTGAAATACATTTTGCACCCAACACTTCCGTCATATACATTTTTCACCGAACAATTCTGTCATATACATGAGACAATAATTTACAGAAATTCAACGAACAAATATGGAGTCACGGGTTCACGACGTCCATCGTGTTGAGTGATATACATTTTGCACCAAACACTTCCGTCATATGCATTTTACACCCAACAATTCTGTCATATACATGAGTCTGAGCAATTTATAGAATATTGTAACATTGTATGAAGATTTATAGTAATTTATGTAATGTTATAACATGTTCTATTCAATAAATAGTATACACAATTATTTAAATTGTATTCAATAATTTTTTTTTATAAGTAAGATTGTATAAAAGTCTGTCAAAATGAAGGACTACAGAGAATTTCCATGGTGTCAAGATGTAAATACTGAGCTTCCCTAAGGGGAAACTAGCTCAGGGCGCACTGAGAGTAATGTCGCCTTGCCTCGAGCGAGCTGAAGTTAAAGTCATGAGACACGTGGGAAGGAAGTTGAAGTACATGGGTACGTGGGCAAAAACCGAAGAAAATAGTGGTAATGTCTATTACTGGAAAATTGGGCTTCTATTGTTCCGTGGTCTACAAATAGCACCTAGATTTCTGCGATATACATATTGAAAATCGGAGTTGCGGAGTACTTGAATTTGAAGTGGCTCGTGTCAAATAACCAAATTGAAATAATAAACTCAATAGCTTATTTTTCTATCAATAGAATCATTTATAATTAATTCTTGACTTAGCTAGTTTTTTGGATTGCGGGTTCTCGGGCTAGGGACCTGTTGTTCCATGTCCTACAAATAGCACCGAGAGTTCTGCGATATACAAATTGACAAGCAACCTTGCGGACTATTCAAATTTTTGGATCGTGGGTTCTCGACCCGACGAGATGAAAATCGGGTTTCTGTTGTTCCATGGCCTACAAAAATCAAATATGTAATTTGATTAAGTAGATATATAGAGCATGCACGGAAGCTTCATTCTAGGTTGTCATGGTTGTGGGCTGAAAATTGGGCTTCTGTAGTTCCGCAAGTTCCGTGATATATAAATTGACAAGTTGTTTTACGGACTATGTGAATTTATGGATCGTGGGTTCTCGGACTGGTGGGCTGAAATTTGGGCTTTTGTTGTTCCGTGGTCTACAAATAGCACCTAGAGTTCCGTGATATACATATTGGCAATCGGACTTGCGGAGTATTTGAATTTGAAGGGGCTCATGTCGAATAACCAAATTGAAATAATAAACTCAATGATTTATTTTTCTATCAATAAAATAATTTATAATTAATTAAAAAAAGTTTTGCATTTCCGAATTAGTTATCCTTTTTACATATGTTGGTGGACAAAAAAAGAAAGAAAAATAGTACTGATGTCTTTTACATAGGCTGGTGAACATAAGCATGAAAAAAATAGCGTTCCTGAATTAGTATTCTTTAAAAGAGCGGGTTCTTGACTTAGCTAGTTTTTGGATCGCGGGGTCTCGGGCTGGGGACCTGTTGTTCCATGGCCTACAAATAGGATTGACACTTCGACGATATACAAATTGACAAGCGGTCTTGTGGACTATTTGAATTTTTGGATTGCAGGTTCTAGGGTTGGTGGGCTGAAAATATGGCTTTTGTTGTTCCGTGGCCTACAAAAATCAAATATGTAATTTGATTAAGTAAATATATAGAGCATGCATGGAAGATTAATTCCGGGTTTTCGGGGTTTCCGACTGAAAATTGGGGCTCTGTTGTTTCGCAGGTTCCGTGATATACAAATTGACAAGTTTCTTTATAGACTATTTGAATCTTTGGATCGCGGGTTCTGGGACTGGCGGGCTGAAAATTGGGCTTCTGTTTTTCCATGGTCTACAAATAGCACCTAGAGTTCCGCGATATACATATTGACAATCAGACTTGTGGAGCATTCAAATTTGAAGGTGCTCGTGTCGAATAACCAAATTGAAATAATAAACTCAATAACTTATTTTTCTATCAATAAAATGATTTATAATTAATTAAAACAAGTTTAGAATTCCCAAATTACTTTTCCTTTTTGCATATCCTGCTGGACAAGAAAAGAAAAAAAAATAGTACTGATGTCTGTTACATAGGCTAGTGAACATAAGTATGAAAAAAATAGTGTTCCCGAATTAGTTTTCTTTAAAAGAGCGGGTTCTTGACTCAACGAGTTTTTGGATGGCAGGTTCTCGGGCTAGGGACCTGAAAAGTTGGCTTTTGTTGTTCCTTGTCCTACAAATAGAACCTAGAGTTTCGCGATATACATATTGACAATCGGACTTGCAGAGTATTTGAATTTCAAGGGGCTCATGTCGAATAACCAAATTGAAACAATAAACTCAATAATTTATTTTTCTATCAATACAATTATTTATAATTAATTAAAACAAGTTTAGCATTCTCGAAATAGTTTTACTCTTTACATATGTTGGTGGAAAAAAAAAGAAAAAAACAATAGTACTGACGTCTGTTACATAGGCTGGTGAACATAAGTATGAAAAAAAATAGCGTTCCCGAATTAGTTTTCTTTAAAAGAGTGGCTTCTTGACTTAGCCAGTTTTTGGATCGCGGGTTCTCGGGCTGGGGTCCTGAAAAGAGGGCTTTTGTTGTTACGTCTCCTACAAATAACACTACCAGTTCCGCGATATACAAATTGACAATCGAACTTGCCGACTATTTGAATTTTAAGGGGCCCTTGTTAACAAAATTTAGCATTCACGAATTAGTTTTCTTTAAATAGGTTTTACATACGCTGGTGGAAAGAAGGACAAAAAGTATAGTACCAATGTCTGTTACACAGGGCGGTCGACAAAAGGAGAAAATAAATAGCATTCCTGAATTAGTTTTCTTTAAAATAGGGACTCATCCACACAAGAAATTGAAATTTATGAAATTATAGGTTCTTGGAGACCATAAACTATACATAGCAAATACATAACTCTATGTACATACTCTCTATAAAAATCTAGGAACACATATAAGCATAGAAAAAAATAGCATTCCTGAATTAGAGCATGGACGGAACCCTCTTTCCATACTTAGCCAGTTTTTGGATCGCGGGTTCTCGGGTTGGAGACCTGGAAATTGGGGTTTTGTTGTTCCGTGATATACAAATTGACAATGGGACCTGCAGACTATTTGAATTTTAAGGGGCTTGTGTCCCAAAAATTCATCATTCGCGAATTAGTTTTATTTACATAGGTTTTACAAATCGTGGTGGACAAAAGCACAAAAAATATAGTGCCAACGTCTGTTACATAGGGCGGTGGACAAAAGGACCAAATAAATAGCATTCCTGAATTAGTTTTCTTTAAAACAGGGGCTCGTGGATACAAGAAATTGAAATGTATCAAATTTTAGGTTCCTGGAGACCATAAATTATACATACCAAATATGCATTTTTTTAAAGTAGATATTTACTTTTATACATACGAAATATGTACTTTTATAAATTATGGGGATGAGATTTTATACAGCATGCACAGAGCCCTCATTCCATATTTACACGGAGCCCTGATTCAATACCGAGACAGTTTTTGGATTGCGGGTTGGGGAGCTGGCAGACTGAAAATTGGGTGTTTGTTGTTCCATGGCCTACAAAGAGCACCCACAGTTCTCTGATATAGAAATTGACAAGCGGACTTGCAGAGTATTTTAATTTCAAGGGCCTTTGTGGCAAAAGTATAAAGGACTGGTGGTCAAGATGCAAGAAATGACATACTTTCTACACATTTGAGTACAAAAAATGTAGTGAACACAATTTTATGACATTTATATAAAAAATAATGAAATGTGTTACATATTCTTGGAAATTTAAAGAAATATATATATATATATATATATATATATATATATATATATATATATATATATATATATATATATATATATATATAATATGATATTTCAAAGTTGAGTCAGTGATTTATTTCATACTTTATTTTGAAAATGACCAGGGCGGAGAAAATATGCATAGGAAAAAAAGAGAATTGAGATAAAATAAACAGAATGACTTCACATTCAGCATAGCTGAAGATAAAAATCTAGGAACACATAAATACATAAGGAGACAAAAGACTAGTTTTATTTGGAATATATGAAAAAAATAATAGTTTGTTACATATCCCTGGAAATGAAAATAAGTTTGCCATATAGACTAGGATTGGGGCTCCTGCAGACCATAACAGAAATATATACAAGAAATAGGACTATGGAAAGAAGTTGGACATGGTAGATTGTAATACCTGAAAAGTAGAAATGGGAAGATCATTTTTTGGCTATAGATTTCTACTCGGAAAAGTTGGAAGAAATGGATTGATAAAGAAAGAACTATGCATTTCCCTATTGGATTTGGTCGGTGATCCACTTCAAGTTCTTTTCAATATAGCTTCTCAAGGGGGCGACACCGATGTCATTGCGGATTTTAATGCTGAAAACTTCATTTTCTAATTCGCTTAGATCAATTGAAAGTTTACGCAGAGTTTCTTCAATGTCTCCAATCTGTACCGAATACCAGACTAGCCAGTTGTCCACCTCTTCTTCATGATATTCAAGAATCCTATAAAAAATTTCTAAAGACAAGGCCTTTAAATTATCAACTTGTTTATCAAAAGCTTGCTTGGTTGACACCATCAAGTTGAGGATTAAGCTGGGGTCCTCAAAGCCGTTTGTCTTTCCTGCTAAGTCTATTTTGGTGAGCTTTGTGAATAATACTTCTTTCTTTGATATTGCTTGATCACATGATTGGACGATGAGATACAAGTTCTTCACTTTCTCTTTCCAGTGTGCTTCTAATTGAGTGAGTCATTTATCGAAAGGGAGATCATGTTGTCTTGTTCTCGTCTCTGGCATTTTGTTGACATGAAAGGCAAAAGGGATGATCGTGTGCACATAGAAAGTTTCTTCATTTTTTAAATCCGTCTGCAGAAGTAGGGGCAAGTTATGTGCCCTTCTCCCTATGGAATCCATATTCTGTGATGTTTCCCAGGCCTTAGTAATTAGTTCCATTCTTTTGTTGATATTTTTCTCGACATATCCTCTACAGGATGCGAGGAAGCTGGAGGACCCTTTTAGATTTGTTACAGGGGTGCACGTAGTAGCAGGCATGGCTATTCCCAAAGAACTGTGATGCAATGGCATAAGAAAAAAAGCTTCCTCTAATTCCTTAATCCGATTCTCTAGCCTGGCATTTTCAACTTCAATGACTCCAACAGAATCATGAAGAGCATCTTCGGTTGCCTTGTGAAGTTGAGAGATTTTGGACGCCTGCATATTGGCAAGGTCAAGTTCTGAACGATGTTTTGTTTTCTTATTTTTTACATCTCATTTTTCAATGATTATTTTTTTTGATTCAGATTCAAAAACAACACTCTAGAATATGAAGGACTCATCTTCGTAAAAAATTAGGGTATCAACCATGTCCATTGAGTAGGCATGCTGAATTGCATCTCTGGGCTGATCAAGTTTGTAGAATATGCTTTCCAGATCAGTGTCAAGATCCATCTTTTCACTGTAAATTTCGGGCTGCTCCGCCTCCCCTACACATCTTTTTCCCTTCTTCTGCATGGTAAGCTCGGGAGGAAGATGTTCACTGTATCTCTACAAATCTGCTGTAGAGATGGTGCCAATACTTTATGGAAACGTTGGTTTGCTCCAAACGCTGCTTGAAATGAAGAAATGCAAGGGACATTATAACTCCCCAGAAACATTGCTTCAATGTGTGCGGATGGAAAATCTCCTCATTAATGACAATATCTATGCGTGTTGTATGATGACATGTTAGAAGTAAAGCTTAATTATTATCATACTTAGAAGTGCAAAGGTGGCAGTTACGACGAAGAACATTTAAGGATTGGAGGTGTCGTGAATGAACCAAGATGGCGACGTGCGAATGACATTCCATGGTATTTGAAATTAAGACTGGGAAGAGATTCGAGGTTTCGTGAAGGAAACAAGCTGGAGGCATGCGAATGACATTCCATTAAGACTGGGAAGGGGTAAGAAAAGCCTTCGGAAAAATTGCATTGATGGCAGAACTTCTCAAGCCTTGCGCGCATCAATGACAGCTTAGACGGTGCCTGCACGATGACCTGTTAGCATTAAAGATTTAGAAAGAAGACATATATATATATGTATGTATGTATATATATAAACACTATTTCTTATTATTCACACATGCGAAGGTGACGGGCACGGGGAAGAGCAAGCAAGGAAGGAATGGCCAAGTTTGAAAGTGCATGGTGAAACTACTGGGTGTTCAATGCTAAAACTGCATGAGTCAGAATTGTTCAACTAAGCAAACCAAAGGGCTCGGTTCAACTCCCAGTGCATATTTCATAATTCATGTGCAACACCAACTCTATGGTTAGCAGATCAGTATGTGTAGAAACGAGGAAAAACTAAAAATATACCTTCATAAAGTATGGAAATGAGATTTTATAGATCATGCACATATATGTCATTCCATACTTCGCCACTTTCGGGATCGCGGGTTCTCGGGCGGGTTGGCTCAAAAAAATGCCTCTATTGTACGGTGTTCTACAAATAGCACAAACAATTCCGTGATATACAAATAGACAAGCGGACTTGCGGGTTGGCTGGCATTTTATAGACCATTGACTGTTTCTGGATCGTGGGTTCTCGGGCTGGCTGGGTAAAAAATGGGGCTCTATTTCTTGATGAATTACAAATAGCTTATGATAATAAAACGACAAGTGGATTTGTGGGCTGACTGGCTCAACATTCTACTCCAGGGCTAGCGGGCTCCCAGAAATGAGAAATACACAACAAATATGCATAGATCCCTTATTCCTTATTTATCCACTTATTTGGATCGTTGATTTGGCTCTGTCCGACTCCAACTCTGTGGTTACCAAATCAATGTGTGTAGAAAAGAGGAAAAACTAAATATGTACCTTTATAAAGTATCGACATGAGATTTTATACACCATGTACCCATATTGCATTCCATACTTGCGGGTTCTCGGGCAAGAGGGGTCAAAAAAAAGGCCTCTATTGTTCTGTGTTCTACAAATAGTAGATACAGTTTCGTGATATACAAATTGACAGGCGAACTTGCGGGGTGGCTGAGATTTTATAGACGGATGTACAATTTCTGCATCATGGGTTCTAGGGCTAGCGTGCTCCCAGAAATGAGCACTACATACCAAATATGCACAGATCCCTTATTCCATATCTAGCCACTTATTTTGGATCGCGCACTTACGGGCTGCACATTATGTCTCTAATGTTCTGTGTCCTGCAAATAGCCGTCATAGTTGGGTGATATATAGATTGACAAGTGGACTTGCGGGCTGGCTATCTCAACATTGCATCTGTTCGAGGGCGGATGTGCAGGGTAGCGGCCTCTACGTGAAAAAAAAAAAAAAAACATAGCTGCAAACAAGTTTGACAAACACAGAAAAAGAAAACGAAGAACTGTTTACTATGGAACATGGGCAGAAAAAGAATGCACCTTTGCATGGATTGGTCTACGTCTTTGAGTAGGAGTTCTTTGCGTCATCTAGTTTTCTTGTCTGTTTCTATCAACAAAAGTACAAAGCAAAATGGATATGAACATACGTTCAGATGTTAAGAAAAAGACAACTACTATGTACATATACAAAAAAGAAATAGAATAAGATGAATAGAGTGAGAAATAGTTTTTGGGAGGATGTACCTTTTTTCTTTTTCTTTTTGCACAATGTATATTTTATAATTCGAGTAGAACACCATCTGTATGCTCACAAGAACGATATGTGTAGAAATCAGGGATACAAATATGCTTTGAAACATAGAAATATGAGTTTGCAATAAGTTTGATGTATATGTCATAATTCAAGTGCAATACCAATTGTATCATGATCAGACCAATATGTGTCTAAGACAAATATACTATATTGAGGAATGGGCACATTGGACCAGACATGGTCAATAAGTGTGTTTTGCAAATGGCCTGTGTTGTTCAAAAGAAAGCGGAGACTATATTTTCACATGTAGTTTTCCAATTCTTTTGTTCTTCCAATATTTTGTAGCATATCGATATTGCAGTCTCCTACAAGTACAATGGGTCTGTTCAGATTGAAATGGGCCAATGCATTGGAAATAACATGCACTATGTTGGAGAATGTTGCATGGGGAGCAACATACAGATTCAGTATTGCAACTTCTGTTTCATGGGAATTTTTTTTGCAAGCAGTAGTTCAACATTATTTTCTTCCATATGTATATGGTCCAAAATCTGTACATGTTTTTTCATCAGTATCATAATCCCATGTGTAATGTAACTTGATATGCAATTGTGATTTGGGAATTGTTTGTTCTACATGCATAATTCCATGTGTGTTTCTTGCAAGCATATAATATCGGATTGCATTATATCGGAAGCATTCAGTATATCATCCATGTGTGCATTTAAGTTGCATGTGTTAAGCGAGAGAATTGATACAGATGAATTTGTTTGTATGGATTGGTAATCATAATGCAGTTGCCATTTTGTTGTGGTCCTCAGTCATTCCATTTCAATATCAACTTTCTCTTTCACTTTGAAGTTATCTTTTGTGAGAGGACTTAGTATATACAAGGAGTCTATGCTTCTGACACGGGACAATGTTGTGTATACAAGTCCATGTATCCAAATTCTAGCAGGCTGAAATGCAACATTATCAAGTGTTGGTCCTTGTGATCTGTGGATTGTACGTGCACATGCAAGTTTAATCGGAAACTGTTTTCGAATCTTCATTTGACCTGTCTTTGCTGATGTCGATACTGGCTTCGATATTCGCATAATAGGTGTCCAATTGCTTCCAGTGTTTGAATTATATAGATAAGACAACTTGCTTGCTTGTTGCTTTCCTATATGTGGTTCATGGAACTTAATCAAAAGGACATCCACATTTTCTGTCTTGGTATAGCCTTTCAATATTCCATATGCACCATTCACCAAGCCATCTTGTGAATCATAGTTGTAGGAATATATTTCAACCAACATTTCTAATTTGAGGACAAGCTGTAAAGGTAAAGTGACTGAATGTTCATGACGTTGCATATTTCCATGGTTGTCTTCTTCTAGGTCAATGGAATTGATGATGATATCATCGCCAGGCATGAGAGATAACATGTGGCTGTTATGCTTTGCAATATCCTTATTTCTATAGAACAGGTAACGGAATGTTGGGTCTGTTGGTGCAGGCCGTAAACACTTCAAATTGATATAGGTCAAGTCATCATGTGTTTTGCTATTTGTGCGCATTCTATTCAGAATTGCAATGAATGTTTCATCTGTTTTGCGCATTGTAGTATGCAACTCAAAGAATTTAATATTGTCTCTCCAGAAGTCACGGGTGACTGTTTCCATGTTAACGGTAGGTTATTCAAATATCAAAGAATCTTGGATTGGCTGTGCCTGGTAAAGATCCCCACAGAATATCATGTCAATGTTTCCAAAGTATTTCGTCTGCACATATTTTATGCTTCTTAGTCGACTGTCAATGGAATACAAGGACCGAATCCCAATCAAAGATGTTTCATCTATAAAGACAAGTTGAAGTTCCTCATAAAGCTTAGATAATGTATCCAACATTTCCTTGCTAAGTGGAAGAAACTGTGACTTGTTAAAAGGCATTAAAAATGCAGAGTGGACTATTGTTCCACCAGCATTGTATGCAATTTTTCCTGTGTATGCAACTATTAAGCCCTTTGGTTTCATAGGATCAGAGGAATTGTTTGAATCATAGATTCGTATAAGCATTTGGAAGACTGCTTTCGCTGTGAATGTCTTCCCTGTTCCTGCTCCCCCTGTAAGGAACACGTGCACATGACTGTTCATGTTCAAGCATTTTTTAAGAGCAATGTCCTTTAGAATTGTTTGTTGTTCGCGATTCAATAGACGTCTTATTCTGTGGTATTCATTATTTTCAATTAGGAAAGGATGTTTTGTAACTTGAAAACCAAGATTGATACGTTTTTCACTTCCAGCCGCTGGAGGATGAGGCAAATCCTCTTGTAAGTCATAGGACTCTGAAGGAGTTCTGGTTGTTTTTGGGTTTCTGAATGTGTCATCATGATTACCAGGGTTTTCTAGGTCATTAAGTGCAACTTCTAGATCGCCCCATGTTGGATTAATATTGTAGGTAAATCTAGCTTCATTGATGTGCACTATAGTCTCAGACATAACATACACAACCTCCCATGTAAAGAAGTTATGTATTAATGTCTCCTCATTTTCATTGAACAAAACGTACAACAACAATTTTTCTCTACAATAGTTTTCATAGTCACAATGTTTATTGTATTTGACAAATCGTATGACAAAGGGTTTTTTTCTTTTTGATATGGGTGCACCACTTTTTTTGTAATGCGATACAAATTCGGCTAAGTAGATATGCCTAATAGGAGATAGACGCTGGACATAATAATCAATAATAGAGCGACATACAACGTCCTCTAAATTACTAGGCTCTTGTTGCGGAAAAACCAGTGTTTTAAGCACAAATGCGTGTTTTTCAAGTGGAGATGTGTTTATGAAGACACATTTTCTTGAACTACAAGTGAGGGGCAAGGAAAGTGCAATGTGAACTACTTATTGAGAAGACATTTGTTGAAGATTAAGCAATGTATTGCCAAGTGTGCGTATCATTTGTATGACATCAATATGACTTCTTTCATGTTCTTTGCGTATTCTTCTGAATGCACTTGTCATAGATTTGTTAATTTTTCTCATATATGAGGTATAGTATGATGTTGTAGCATATGCATTCAGCACGTACTGCGCATATGTATTTGCTTTCCACATAACTGGCATGTCCTTGGAGAAACTGTTGTTCTAGATATGGGAGAGTTTTCATTGAAGGAGAAGTTTTGGTTGCCTAAGTGTACATTCTATGGATTGGATGTATTCATCTTCTGATAGATTTACATGTGCCAAGAAGGCATCAAAGCTTATCATTTCATCAAATCCTCCTTGTTCTAGAAATGAGAACAAGGATTTAGATTTCTCAACAACAACATTGTCCTCTAGACTGTCTGGCTCTATGATTCTTGTAGATCTCATTGGCGGTACGGGAAAGTTGTATCTGGAATGCGAGTTTTTTCGTTTTCTACAACTTCTTGTATGGTAATGTCTATGGAATTTCACAAGTTCTGGATCCAAATGATATATGTTGCATGTTATGTATTTATCCAAAAATTGTTCGATCTCTGAATTGTTATCAACTCCATAGACTGCTGCACCCTCTATCCACAACAATGTGCGGTCATGTTTATTTCCCCTATTCTGGAATTCAGTCACAAAAAAGTAGTCCGATATTTTTCCGAAAAATATTTCATCATGGCATATCAATTGTCTCAAAGCATTTATTCTATGTCTATAGTAGCGAGTACATGTCACTGGGTCTTTTCTTATGAGGTAGTCAATGTCATTATTTTCCAGTGTATCAGTTTCTTTTTTACGTTTCCTGTTCCTATGCAGATCAGATACGACAACCACCAATGGATCCCAACAATGTTATGTACTTGTAAATGTGACGAAAAATGTTGGCGGGCCCAATTGCTGGATCATTGCAATTTTTNGGAGATGTTTTTGAAATCTATGTATCCAATATCATATTTCGGGATTTTTTCTATGTTTAATTTGTACTTCACATCCTTGGTGAACAAATTTCTTCCTTGTAGCTGGCCTTTTCTTATTCAGACCCACATGCAGGACAAAACTTGCTCTATTATTATGCACATTGTTTTGAAAAACAAATTTGTTATGTGACAGGAGAAGCAACCGCTTGAATGTAGCAGCTCCCATCGGACTATTTTATGATAACTGAATCGTTCTGTAATATCAGTGCCACGTGGATCTCCATAGAATAGTGTTAGAAAGTTCATTTCCTCAGTGAAATTTTCCTTGAATATTCCAAGTGGACACTGCCCCTCGGCAGGAGCAATTTCGACAATTTGGTCTTGCAAGTCACGAATGCATTGTGAATCAGTGAATCCATGTACCAATGTTTCAGCAGGTGTTTCATTCTCCGATTCATCACTTGCATCAAAATCACTAGGATTTTCAAGAGTGTTTGCAGAGTTGCCATGTTCTTCTTCGAGAACACTATTCCAGTTGGAATTTATACAACTGTTCTCTGCTTTGTACAGGGCCCTGGAACATAATTCCTTTAATGCTTTCATAACAACATGCACACACACCTTACCTGCCTGATAGACATTTTTGTATCACAAGCGTCTTTTCAGAGCCACAACGATTGTAATTATATTGTTAATGAATTGTGGTAACGCTTTTTGCACAACATCTAGCTGAACAGGCACATTAATAATTGATCTTGTTAAGCCCATCTGGGGTCGTTTATAGCCCTAAAGTATGATTTGAGCAAATGCAATTCGCAGAGACACAAGTCTCTCCTCGAGTTCCATAAGTGCACTTACATCTACTAATGTTGTATTACATCTTATTTTGTCAGGGGTTGCAAACTGTGATAGTTTTCCATTTTCAAGTGGTCGTTTGCATGGAAGACAAACTTTTCCATTGGAAAATGGTTTATCGTGTGCTGTCAAGCGGAGGTATTTTGCTTGCAAATCAGGCGTGAAAGAATTACTGTTTTTTGAAAAATTCAATTGTTCACAAATTGCACATGCAATGGAAGGAGTATCTTTCATTTGTTTCATGTAGTTCTGTCTTGCTTTTTTCTTTCACAGAGAAGTATTTGTAGAAACTGTTTCCTGGTTTTCATTGCTACTACTGTATGGTGTTGGTTGCAAATCACGAACTGACACAGTTGCATCACCATTCTGGGATATGTGATCGAACCTGTTTATGTTTTGTTCCGCACAAACAAATTTCTTTACATTGTGATATGTGAGTTTCTCTCTAAAAGGAAGTGTAGCAATGCATTTTTTTCTCTCGTGCATGACCGTTTTCAAGTTGTGGTAACTTACTCTACGTTTCTTGCCCAAGGGCAGGATGAGCTGGTGGCAACTGGGATGTATTTCACTTTCACCCAGCTTCTGAGAAATTGCTTTACGTTTTTTGTTCAAGGCTTCTGTGACCTTATCAGAAGTGGGACGAATTTGACAAACAATTTTTTTCAAATTGTGATAACTTACTCTACGTTTTTTGTCTAAGCGGTGTATGGCCTCATCACAACTATCATGAATTTTACGCATTTTTTTTTTGTTCAAGCCCTGTCTGCCCATATCGCAACCGGGAGGAGTTTCATTTTCACTAAAAATCATTCCATGCGTATGCAAATTCGATGTTGTTTGGGTGGCATGGATAGTCAACCTTGAACTACCGATATGTGCAATCGAAGTTTCATAATGGATATGTGTTGTATCTGTTTTCAATGAGAGGATGTCAATTGTTTGATCGTAATTTGAATCAATAACCCAGGAATGGATAGTGTCATCTGGCAAGGGAGACCACACCTGAATATTCACCCTGAATAAAATAGACAACCATTGCAAAAAGTATCTGCAACCCTCCATATTCCCTTTTTCATATGGAAGTGCCATGCTCACAAGGTATTCCTGCCAACTTTCAATTGCTGACATATTTTATATGAGATATGGACAAAGGTGTTGATGCAAGAACCTAAAACCCTGTTGGCTTCCGCCTATAATTGCATTGCAAAAGGACTGTACAGTGTAAAGTCGCAATGACTGAACATCGAACTCCGCTGCCACCAAACAATAAATTGCATTGAACAGACTATCTCCACAGCTAGATAGAACATTTGTTGCTAGTTGTAAACCATGGCAATCTATGCCATGCAAAATCCGTTTCCATTGTGATTGAAGGTATTTGCAAATAACATACAATTAGATATGAGAACCTTCTATATTTCATATGGACATTTTTCTGTACAACATTGGTTCATAATGGCCACTGAGGGCATTGGCATCATGAAACAAGATGCAATATCGATTGTCAGATGCAATTTTGTTGAATAGTAGATATCTTGTTTTTCTTGTCAATGACCAAATGCCAACTGATATATTCAGCCAGTTAGACAACCACTGTATACAAAATGTATCTCCCCAAAGTCCCCTCTCATGTGCATGCAGAACTGGAGATGCAGACAACTGCATCTTTGAAAAATACGTAGTGACATCATGTATTCCATGCAACTGCCAAAGTAAATGAGATTCCAATTTGTATTCATAGGACTGCAAAACCTCAACATCACCATTTTTAAAACAGGTCAAGAAATAATCTATCAATCCATTGCGCAGCTCGGTCGACGAATAGTGAAAATGCAATAGAACCTGGAATGTATCGAAAAGGAAATCCCCAACAGTATACGAGAATGCATCTAATATAAAAAGCCCATTTCTATGCAAAACCATGTCAATGCTGTCATGTATAATGGATTGTGTATCTATTTCATACGACTCAACATCTATCACTTCTTTCATCTCTTCAACTATCATTTTCAAGATGTTTGCTACATACTTTCAGTTTCTATGAAAATAGAGAAAAGCAGGGGAAAAAAAAGAAGCTAGCAAAATAAAAAAGGAAAGAAAAATAGGGTACCAATCCCTGTATGTATCTTTCAACCTTCTTCTTCTCAACTTGAATCCCGCTAGTCCCCATAGCAGATGAGAAGAAAACAGAGAAATAAATAAAACAATAACTTTACTGAGCAGAAAGAGAACACGTAAACACAGTTTTTCAACCCACAGAATAAAAGCATCCCCTGCAACTACACCCTGCCTAATGGTTCCCTCTTCTAATGGCTCCCAACTACTTTTCATAAATCCCTTTGCATTGCAAGACACATGGTTTCCAGGAACAGAAACTAAGAGCACAAACAAAGATGCTCTGCAACAGAATTTGGAGGCAGGGACTCCCACCATTGAAAAACAACAAGAATAGGGAAACTTACCCGTCAAGAAAAGATAACAAGAGCTTAGCCCCAAAAAGCTGCAAACCGCAACAACAGGTCCAACAACTGGCGAAGTTGAAGAATAACAAACCAGTGAACAACCACGAAGAGTTCGAATTGCAAGTGCAGGACCTCAACTTTTCAAAGTTGAATCAAACAAGAACCAGAATCATGGAACGAATCAATGAACAAGGATCGAACACTCGAGCAACAATTTCGACCATGAACGAAACTATATTGCAACACATCTGTACAATAATCATTTAAGATTGCCAGAGCTGTTAGGTAAATAGTTAAGACTGTCAGGACCGTCGAAGGGCGTAGGCCTGTGCAAGAATTTAAGAAAATATGTAGCATGGCAGGCCTGTTCTCTCGAAGCATGCAACAATAAAGAAAAAATCACACATAGTAATATGGTAGAGAATGTATTTTACCCAACAAAAAATGCTAAGGGAAACATTTGAACTAATGCTAGCATTAATCCACCTTTGACCAATGCATAATAAAGTATATGATTCAAAAAGACCATATACTACCAAATACTTTGGATATGCCAAGATATTTAACATTGGGAATAACGAAGGTGACAATAAGACCTCCAATCTGTTGTCCAATCAAATCTTGACAAACATGATACTTTTTATTGTATAAAAATCGATGTTTTCTCTTCCCTTGTTCCAACAATAGACAATATGGAAATACGTATGGTCAATGCACAATCTAATACCAGGTCAATGATTTATCGATCGCTATAGTCCCTATATGCCTACGACATGGACTAATAAAGGCATGTCTTGTGACATTGATTAGAAAAGAAATATGCATTAGCCTCAAATGCAACCAAAATAAATATATAAATATGCCATCAAAACCTATAAGTACATTCTAACAAAAACAACTAATGGAAAAACCATGCTTACAATTTCCACATATTAAAATAAATACATGCCTAGTGACAAATAAATAAATTTACGGGGTCCACATCCCTAGTTGTTTTCTTACGTAAATAAAACTTAAAAACATGCTTACTAAAAAATTATGTATAACAATGTTTGGCTATAGTTGCTCATGTTTGACTATGGGTGAAATTGGTTGACCATGGTTGTCTTCATATTGGCCATGGTTGTACATGGTTAACTATGTTTGGCTATGGTTGACTATGTATGACTTTGATTGACCATAGTTGACTATGGTAGACCATGCATACTCATGTTTGATTATGGTTAAATTTGGTTGATTATGGTAGACTATAGTTGAATATACTAAACTATGGTTGATTATGGTGCAATGTGTTTGATTATGGTTGACTTTAGTTGACTATGGTTAACTTTAGTAGTCAATGGTTGAACATGTTTGAATATGGATGGATTTAGTTGACATAGGTTCACCATGGTCGAATTTGGTTGACCATGTTTAACTATGTTTGACCATGTTGACTATCGTTAACCATGATGAGTGTGGTTAACTACATATTACTATGGTTGTCTTTGGTTGACCATAGTTGTCTAAGATTGACTTATCGTTGAACATGGTTGATCATGATTAACCATGGTTAACTTTGGTATACCATGGTTTACTATGGATATGTGTGGTTGTCCATGTTTAAATATGATCAACTTTGGATGTCCATGGTTGACTTGGGTAGGCCATGGTTCTCTATGGTTCACATTGGTTGACTATGGTTGTCCATGTTTGACTATGTATGACTATGGTTTCAAATGGTTGACATTGGGTTACTATGGTTCACTTTCATAGACCATAGTGGGAAAAGGTTAGCCATGGTAGACTATGGTTGACATGTTTATTATGTTTAACCAACCTTGTCTATGGTAATGTCACATTGGGATGTTCATCATGTATATAACTTATGAGGAATTGCTACATTTCTTAATTATTTTGTCACAATGCGATGTCAAGCAAGGGTTCTGTCACATTGTGATGTTCCTGAAGAGTTATGTTCGATTGAGATGTTCCCCAATAAACACTGTGCATTGCGATTTTCATCTTTGTTGAATTATGTTTTTGAATTGCTATGTTTTTGAACGGTTATATGACATTGTGACATTCATTCAGGGTTTTTTCATCTTATGACATTCCTTGAGAATTATGTTTTATTGCTATGCTCCTAAATGGTCATCTTCCTTGAACTTTGTAATACATTCTTTCAGCACAATGTTCTGACTTGAATTAAATGAAATTCAAAATTATGTGGTTTTGTTATGTCGAGAAAATTTGACACTATAAATTTTTCCTTTAAAAGCTTTGCAAGTCAGATTGAAGCTTGAATTGCTATATTTGGTACATCAAACATCTCCAACCATATCTAACTACTCCCACCACATCGAATCTGACTACCTATGACATACACCTATGTATTTTGGTGGATCTCATCTCTTTTACACTTTGATTCCTCTTCCCCAACATATTGATGAAGGCATCCATGTCAACACTAACTTCTTCCAATGTCCATGCCGAAGTACCTACCACTCATAAGAATTATTCGACAATCTTTTCAACCTTGGAAGCTCATGCTATGCATAAGGTGCTCGACTAATGTATTATCGATATTATTTTTCATGTCTAATTTGTGCATAAGGGTCTCTCCTAATGGAGACTAATTTATGTCATTAAATGTCAAGTTATTGGAATCACTTAATTACACATTGAAATTTAACATAAATAAAAGTTTTAGCAATCTATTTAATGCATATGAAACTTGATATCTCAAAGTCACTGAAATTGTTTAAATGAAGGGTGATGGAATTTGATTTGGAATTGATTAAATAAAGAGGGATGAAATTTGACTTAATCATGGTACATAAATAATCGCTTAAATGGATATCAAATTTGACATGCCAAAATTACTCATATGAAACTTGATATCTCAAAGTCACTGATAAATGAAGGGTGATGGAATTTGAAGGGTGATGGAATTTGATTTGGAATTGATTAAATAAAGAGGGATGAAATTTGACTTAATCATGGTACATAAATAATCGCTTAAATGCATATCAAATTTGATATGCCAAAATTACTCAAATGAATTAAATGCATATGAAATTTTATCTCAAAATTAAATGTATATGAAATTTTATATCATAAAATTTGATATCTGAAAGATATTCAAATCATTTAGACGTGTATGAAATTTATCTCTCAATATCAGAATCTCAAAATTACTAGAATCAATTAAATGTATATGAAATTTTATATCATAAAGTTTGATATCTGAAAGATATTCAAATCATTTAAACGTGTATAGAATTTATCTCTCAATATCAGAGGAATCGCTTAAATGCATGGTCATGAAATTTTCATGGTAAGTAAATGAAGTTATTGGAATTAATTAAAATATATTTAAATATTATTGATTCATGAAACATAATAAATCAATTTTTTGATAATATTTAAATATGTGGTCGTTTAAGTTTGAGTAATTTTTGGATATTTATTAGAAATTTTGTCAGAAATTATTGTATATATAGATTTGAGTGGTTAATTATGTATATTCAAATTACTCAATAAAATTTTTAATATGTTGAATCTATTTCTACATTATAAATACAATTTAAACGACATAAATTGTGATTTCTTACAGATTTATATCATCACATTAAAAAAACTAAAATCATTGTACAACTTAGTTTTAGATAATTAATCAACTTCTTTAAGTTTTAGATAATTAATCAACTTCTTTAAGTTTTAAATAATTAATCAACTTCTAAATTCATGAGCCTTAATTAATTGGAAATAATATTTAAATATTGTTATTGGATTGTTCGAGTGAATTTTGAATTCAACGGAATCTTTACCAACGGTTAGATTGTAACGGTATTCTTTATTAAATATCTTATGGAATGAGGTAACTGGTAGTTTTGCTTCATCGTTTCGGCCTTCTCTACGATCACTTACCGTGGTGTGGAGAGCTCCTTCGAGTTGTTTGTTCAATGTTTTGAGGAGTATGGACGTTGAATTTTCACCCAATCTCTGAATGTCTTTGCTGGAAGGCATCCATTGCGACAACAACACCTATGATTGAAGGAAGCCATTGAAAAGTAGAAGAGAATTCGCTCCTTGAAAGCTTATTTCTGTATCTGTTGCACTTTCTTCTGTTTTTTACCGTGGAATTATGGCGAGTCCAATAATTTATAATCTCAAGAAGGTGTGGCCTGCAATTCAAGACACCATGCTTCTGCTCTGGCCTGCAATTCAAAACACCATGCTTCTGCTCTGGCCTGCAATTCAAAATACCATGCTTCCGTTCTTTATTTTGTGGGCGATATTACGGTTGCCGTTGGTTACCTCTGCAATTTTTGGGCCGCTGTTATATCTCAATATAAAGAGAATATTATGCGACAGTAAGTATATATTACACATATATCACAGCAAGTTAAATTCTGTCGAATATCTCCACATTACCTTATCTCCCATCTCACAAATGTCTATGCAGTCTATGCAGGTCTTTTACCGTTTTGTGTGTGGCTTTATACGCGTCAAGAAAACAAAATTGTACTGGCATTAGTGCTATTTGCCTTTCGATTTACGACGGTGTCTATATGCGGTAATGCTAAGTATTATATTTTCTCCTTTGATTTCATGGCTTCATTAATAGTTTCCCACGCTCATACCTTGATATTTATGCAATATTTGGCACAGATTCATGGACTATCGAATGCATGGGTGATAAAGAGTTTCGCATTCACGAACATGAGCTTATCAATAAGGCAGTTGGGTGGACTATATGGGCTATAATCTTGTTTAACCCCTTGAGAGCAATGCATCTGTCGACATTCATTCGTGTCTGGAGCGCTGTGTACTGTTTCTCATATCTTGTAAATTTTAGCTTATTCGCGGCAGAAGTTTTGGGTTTCCTGGCGTGCTTCTGCTTCTTTCTCTCGGATATATTGTACATGTATGGCGCTTTGAGAGACCGTGTTCACGACCAAATTCAATTTATTAAAACAGAATGTGGCCGTTACATTTTTTGGTCACTGATTATGTCCTGCTGCATTATTCCACTCACAGAACCTCCATTGTAGATATTGTATATGGATTGAGTAATCATGTTCCCAACTAGAAGCTGGGTTTTAGTCATTTTGTTGGATCAATCAGCTTGGCCGAGATGGAGAGAGTTTGTTTTACAGTTTGTTCACTACTCGCAGTATATGAAATGAGCAATCATGGTCCCAACCAGAAGTTGGGTTAGTGGATCAATCGGATTGGACGATATGGAGAGCGTTTCTTTTAGAGTTTGTTCACTGCTCGCATTATTTACGCAGTAGAGTAGCTGATCTTTTGATCTGTAATCGTATAACATAAGGGTTTATTACCATTGTTTAAATAGATCGTACTTTGATTCTTTTATAGTAAGCAAGGTTTCATTTCATGGATTTGAAAAGCATCGACATATAATTGATACAAGATTTGATAACTCCCTCGSCATTTTTTGTATCTGCATTATTTTGTTGCCTTATGTATCTGAATTATTTTGTTGCATTCTTATGTTATGTTATGTTATATGAGATGATGATGATTAATGTTAATTTAGATAGATCAATTGGTATATGAATTTTATGTTCAGAGTATTTTAAAATTGTATTTTTATACTCAAAAAATATTGAGAAGTGTTTCAAGATCATCATAGTTTTGATGACTTAGATAATAATAGTAAATATTTTTAAATTAAGATCTAATTTAGATATAATCAATAAAATTTGAAATATCAACCCTATTGCAAATTCTTTCATAATCTATAACCCTAAAATTCTATAACCTTAAAATGTAAAATGTTTGCCTTGCTCCTCCACCTTAACAACAAGATCTGCTTTCATTGAGAGAGATGATGGTGTTCTTGGCGTCCGATTTTATCTCACATTTTACATAATATTAATAACCAATTCAAATAGCTTACTTGGATTGCGATCTTTCTCCCTGTGAAATCTGAAGGATACAAACTGACCACTGCAGAGTAATACGTTTCTTTGCTCGATATTTTCCTGCTATCATTCCAAGTGATGACGGTGTTCTTGGCGTCCGATCACATCTCATCTTTTACATTAATAGACAATTCAAATAGCTTACCTAGATTTCGATCTCTATGGCCGTGAAATCTGAAGCATTTAAAGTCACCCTTGCAGCGTAATTTCTCCCTTTGCTTTATATTTTCCGGCTATCTTTCCAACTGATATGACGCTGTTCTTGGCGTCCGAGCCACTCAAAGTTATGAATGGCTCCTACGAAGGAATATTCACGGACTCCCTGTGTCGTATATAAAATAAGGGGCGAAGACTTCAATTTCCGATCGTGTCGTACATAAAACATTATAATACAATGTTATATAATCAATGTATTTAATTTTTATTTATAATCATTGTATAAATAAAAATTATATTATAATATTTTTGTTCTATCAACTAAATCAATAAACTAACAATGTTCTATAATTAATGTATTTAATTTGAAATTAAACATTATATTTCAATTAATAATATTAATCTAAATCTTTATAAAACCATTATATATATAAATGACAGCCATAATGTATTGAGTTTAAGATTAAAGTTAATAACATTATTTTAAATCTTTATAAAACCATCATATATAAATACATCCATACTAGAACACATCTTTCTACAACCAATGACCAATAGTGTTGTATAATCAATGGATATAGGGTGACATTGTATTTCCAAAAACATAATTTTGGGACCTTTAAAAATGAGACTTCATCAATGCTCGCAATGCATTTTATGTTAACTCTATTTTTCTAAATATTTGCAATGTCCTCGAACATAAATATATTACATTTCTAAATATTTGCAATGTCCTCGAACATAAATATATTACATAGAAGTTTTTTTTTAATAATTAATAAGTCATGTTGTGTATTACATTTAATCAAATATAATTGAATGCATCCTTAATAATGTTTGTCATTTATTTTTACATTAATTTAAAATCTTAAGTGTTTGAAAGATTTAAGGATGAATGTTTTTTTTTTATAATTAATAAGTCATATTGTGTATTACATTTAATCAAATATGGTTGAGTGCATTCTTAATAATGTTTGTCATTTCTTTTTACATTAATTTAAAATCTTAAGTATTTGAAAGATTTAAGAATGAATGTTTCTTGTTTTTTTTTAATTATTTCATAATGTTTAGTGTTTGAAATTTGTATTAATGATTTAAAATATTAAGTGTTTGATTACAAAATCAATGTGGATGCTTGTGAACGCAAGAAAAACTATTTAAGTAATAGATTAAAGATCCATTGTAATAAGTTATGAGTATCATAGTGAGGTTCATTTAAGTGATTATTATGTGTGCTTAAGTTATGGTGTCTTTCAAACCCATGATTGACGAAACTATGAAGATGTTGGAAGGGAACATCGAGGTTCGTGAAATACTCGATAGGTCTTTCCTTATGACATATCAATCTCTTGGTGACCGGAAAAAGAGAACTTGAAATTACCACATCCATTCAATCTCTATTAGGGGCATTAATGGTGTTCAACTAAGTAGGCAATCATGTAACAACATAAGTTGCTTACAATTATTTTATGAAAATTTCTAAAATTTCTTTGTAATGTCAACCTTTGAAATAATGTATTTTTACTTTCAAAGTGAATGGAAATACCATGCAAACTACATCTTTATGAACAATATTAAGAAAATGTATTGTGGATTCATATTTCCTAATTTGTTCAAATGTTGTTTTGTTCCTTTCACCAACAAATTTTGACAAGAAATTAACTATCTTTCTAGGGAGTTTATGCAAAGGTCCTTGCAATCCCAATGCATTGTGGACCTCTCATGGAGGTATTTGGTATAGTCATTAAGATAGATTCAAATAAAACATAGCTCTACATAGGGTGGTTTGCCATCAACACTCCTAACGTGCCAAAAATGTTGACAAGGGCAAATCTCCTCTTGTCAAAATTACAGGTTCACCTCAACAAGAATTCATAAAATTTAAAGAATAAAAAAAATAATACAAAACTAGAATAAAGTATTGTTGTTAACACCTAAAATAGTTTACTATTGACAATTAAGGAATAACTTTCTCCAAAACCAAGTTTCCATGAATTTTTCCAAAAATATATTCATAATTTTCTATTTTTTCTAAACATGATAATCCAAATTGTATAATACAATTTTTTTATTCTAATAAAAGTCACCAAAATTTCACCACAGGCCACGATGGTGGTTTCATCACAAATATGCAGCAAAAGATTTATTTTATGTTATTATTGGTCTCTTGGTGAGTCATAATTAACGAACGAAGACCTTCCATGTTATGCATTAATTTTAGTTCGATTTGGATTTTAGTGTACTGTTCTATCACCCAATATAATTTGGGCTAAGGCATCATGTGTATCCTTACGAGATGTAGAGCCGCAATCGAATAACTCAAAAGATTTTGATGCCAATTTGTCGAAAGGCAAATGACGGACAATAGTGTTAAGTGTTAAGTTATGCGCTTTTTCTACTTTCCACTTTCCAAGGTAAGGGTTTAGTGTCGAAGTAAGTTAAAGAAGGTTTGGTGGAAGCTAATAGATTCCAAATAGAGTTATCAGGTTATTCCATTTAATATCTGATAATTTCAGGTTAAATTGAAAAACTTTTCTAGTAGAGAAACAATTATCCAAACCCAGCATAAGCAAGACCTTTTAGCTAGCATAAGCAAGACCTTTTAGCTATTTGACTTAAAAAGATAATTATTTTATCATAACATTATTGATAAAAAAACGTTTTTAATCAAATGCAATGCAGAGGATAGATAGGGGTTTCAAATGAGTGGTCATAGAGATTATTTCAAAACCAAATCCAAGTCATGTCTAGAATGGTTTTTTAACCAAAAACAAGCTTATATTCTTGTTTTAGATTTATGGTGTGTAGGATTTCAATGCATTCAAATACATTAAAATGATTTGAATAGTCATATGAAAGATTCAATTTATGGAAAAATTGCATTGGCCTTTAATGCATGATAAACCATGCACTTAGCAAAAGTGTTGATTCTACCCAAAATTCAATTTGGAGTAAGCTTGTGATAAAAAACAATCTTTATACCCTAGACAAGGTTGTATGATACTTTTAAACATGTTAGGGATAGTTAAATCTAAGCGGTTTAAGAGAGAAGCCTTTGATACATGTAATGTGACAGATGTATGAGAAACTAACTTGCTAGGAAAACTAACTTGAAAAAGCCAAGGGATACCCAAGACTAACTTGAAGGTCTTGATCTGTATAGTGGAATGCAAAAGGGATACCCAAAACTTGTTGTGAATAGACCCAAGACAAGCTTGTGAGGCTAGATAGGGAGGCATAGGTCGTTGTCTCTATCTATAACATTTGATATTGTCTCATTAAATATTTGTCATTAGAGACAGAAAAAAAGTGTCCAAATAATCCATGTTATGAACTGAAGAAGTCTAAAACTCAAGAATTGTTAAGAAGGAGTCAAGAGTGAAATACCCATTAACCCATTGACCGATCTCTAGTTCTAGTAGAGGTATCCCATGGACTAGACACAAGTCAAAATTGGATCATAGTGAAAAACTAAGGGCTTTTGTGACCAAGGCATATAAGGTTGTCACCAAGGAATAACCTTGACATATCAATCAAAATAGCTCCACTTTCTTAGATTTGCATATGTTGATGGATATACATAGATGATGCATTTTCAAATCGTGTTTTTGCATCACTAATGAAGTTAGGAAAAAAACCTAGGGATTTGAGAATTACAAAGATGAAATGTCATTCCAGTTCATTGTAGGACTTTTCAAATTTAATTTTCATGAATAAGGTGTTGGCACCTAAATTTTTGGGTTTATCTCTCCTCTGCGCACAAATGAAATTATGCATGCCCATTCCAGTTTTGTGCACGCCCAAGATAATGCACAAGGATTGAAAAGAAGTGCGCACTGGACCAAGTTTTGATATTGCACACTAAGTACAAATTCTACCAAATGCGGGTTGGTCCAAGTTTTGAGAAGTGCACCAGAAATAAAGAAGACACATGCTGAAATCAAGAAAGAAATCATCGAGAAATATTCTTTAATGATTGTTGCCAACAACATAAGGGAGCAGGGAGCTAAAAAATATGAGTTGGAAAGATAGTTAAGATTGCCCCAATTCTAGAAAGGATACATGGAATGAAAGCAGGTGGCAGAGGTGTGTGAGAATGTTAGTTAGCAGAGAAAGTGGAGAAAGATTGTCACTGACCCAACCCCTTAAGTACCCTTTTAAGGGATGGGGTATAAATTTTTCTCATTCCTACAACTTCTCAGAGTTCCTCGAATAAGAGCATCATTTCCTTCCGCTCTCCGAGATATTTCCATTGACTATAAACTCATCCAAAATTGAGTTATGAGTCAAAATTTATGGCTCCTTGAACTTCTCGGGGTATTGTTGGTCAAAGGCCAGGTGGCTCCACCTCATTCATACCATCCTACATGGTACCCTTGGTCGTCACCCTCTAGAGATGACATGACCACTGGAGGGGTGGTTGCAGGGGATATCTCCCAGGCCTTTGTGGGTAATAGGCCTTCGAACCCTTAAATATTCTTGTACATGTCTACAAACTTCCTCGGAGTTTTGAAGTCCAAAGGAATCTTTCCACTCTAGAATCTATGGTGCATATTCTATCCACCCTTGGATCTAATGAATTATATTCATCCGTTCTTGACACATTACTTAAACTTCAAAAAGGGGGTGGGGTCCCACACAAAATTTGCATTCCGTCCCATGATGCCATGTGGGGCTATCCAGGCATGCCACATCACCATGATGTATGAGGTCCGTCCAATCGAAGTTGGACACTTTGATAAGGGAATTTAAACACTTTGGTGCTTTGGTGTTTAACACACCTTCCTACATCCTCAAATCTCCTGAAGTCTTGGAGTCCCAGTTTTATGAAGTTCTATAACTCCACCACGTACTTCGGCCTTCGACACTTCGACATTTGGCCTGTGCACAACATGTCAAATATCCTAGAGCCCCAAAGTCGTAGATTTCCAAAGTTCCAGACTCCTGAAGTAAGACTTCACTGAGGTATTTACATTGTCCTTCAACTAGTTGATCGAACGGTGGGGAAGGGTCCCCAACAAATCCTTAGATAAAAAACTCACATTTCTCTTGAATTATTCCTCATGATCTAACGGTTGGCGAGATTTCACCACTTTGGGGATTTGCGAGTTCGAAACCCTTACCATTCTTAACCCTTTTATTCCTCGAAGGATTACCTGTCGAAGGGGTCATAAATTGGAGATGATTGCTTGGTGTCGGTTAATGATACCACTTACTCTATCCTTCCACTATACTCGATATAACGGTTAAGAAGGGTCTTGAAGGATCCTTGAATCTATGGCTCACGTTACTTCGTTACTTCGACATTCGAGGATTCTGGCCATTTAACAACTTTTCACTCTTGGACTAGGTCAACGTCGAATTTGACAATAGTGTATATCCAATAGTTAGGAAATATCTTGATGTTTCTTGGATCAATGGCTTGCGTAGCTTCACGGCCAAAAATATGGTAAGGGTTTAATGATAAAGAAGATCCCACGACAACATATAGGAAACCGCTAGTTGTGGGTCAATTGTTTCGACAGGTTTCCTTTGGTGGGATTTGAATGTTGTGAGGTTCCAACATCCTGAGGTCCCGGATCTCCGAAGTCCCGAAGCCCGAAAGGCTAACATCCCTTTTTGCATAGTGAAGGGTTCTAGGGTCCTGGCCATATGGGGCTTTGACAAGCCCCCAAGGGATACACTCTTAGATATTATCCGAGATTTGGTTAAGGCCACGGAATTGAGCCTGCGGTCACTAGGGAGAATGGTTTGAAGGAAGCGCCTTTCACTTCATAATCCAAATCCTATAACAGGACAACCATAATTCTAGGGATTGATAGGTTTAGAGTTATACCATAGAGTTTGTCCCTATCCTATATTTCCAGGCTTGGTCCCTAGCTAGTCCCTTGAGGACTTTCCAACCAACATAGGGGTGAAAGTCTTATTCTATCAAATTCATTTAAAACTCATTACTCATAATTCTCCTTCTCTAAATAGAGGTAGGAACAAAACCATCTACAAAATATGATATTCAAACTTTGCTTCCAATTTCCGAGGCCGCTAGGCCATCAGAGCCACAAATCCTACCATTCAAACAAGGTAAAATAATTAAACCATCATATAGCTGAAGAAAAAAATGCATATTACAACAAAACAACCAAGACAACATAAAAACTCAGTGTCACACTTATCTAAAATTGGAAATTAGTTGGCAACTTCTTAAAGGGGTTCTCTTTTCTACCCAACCATAGGCACAATTTGTTCTATGAGTATTCCTTAACATGCCACCCCCTAGCTAGACCATGATTCCACGAGATAGATGAAGTTTTCCTTTTTATATCAGCTACAACAAGAGACAAAGGTTACCCTCCTTTTCCCACATGGCCTTAGTAGTCTAGTTCTCTATCCACCAAGCAAGGGAGCCTACAATGATCGCTCTCTCAATCACTATATCTCTGTTTATTAGCTTTATTAGAAAACACAATCCAAGTGCTCCTATACCTAGGAAAACATATATTTCTCAGTTCTCCTCAGAACAAGAGAGCCTCGCATGCTCTACTTCTTCTAGAATGGTCTTTCGACCCATTCACGTGTATCTTCTAGCCTATGCCCCCGTTTTTCCTGAATTTTCTTTCCTTTTCTAGAAAGATTTTGTGGGTCATATCAGGATGTTTCGAGACAAGTAATTTTCCGATCTCCTCATTTACTCTTGAGGAAGACTTACCAACTACCAACTTGACTAATAATTAAATTTTCTAGGCTAGAAGACTGTTATCGGTCTCAATAATTTATATCCAATAACGTGCTGGTCTAGAAGGGTCATCTCAACCATCACTGATTCCCCTTACCATCCCCTCTTATGCATCATGATCCATACTCGCCACCTCCTTTCAAAAGTTATGCCACAAATTTCCATTTATATATATATATACACAATACCTTAAATAACAAGGCTCATTGTCTTTTCCAAAATTCTCATGAAGGGGTTGTCCATGGTATTTTATCCAAATATAATTATATTTACAAGTTGGGGGAAACATGGGTATTACAACCCCCTTCCACTTAAAGGAACATTGTCCTCGATGTTCTACATGTTGTTTTGGTCGTTATGTATAATAATGAACAAAAACTGGTATGCAGGTTTCATGGCATCCTCCAATTCCCATGTAGCGTTCATCTGGACCAAAGTGTTTCCATTGCACCTTGACATGTGCAATGGTTCTGTTCTTGAGTGGAATATCCTTCTTGTCTAGTATGCATTGGGGTTCTAGCACGAATTCTCCCTCTGGTTCCACCTGTATCACAAACCAGTCAATTATATGATTATAATCATGTATATATTTCTTCAACAATAAAACATGGAAAACATTGTGTACTTTCATGATGGGAGGAAGTGCTAGTCTATATGCTAGAGGTCCCACTTTGTCCAAAATTTCAAAGGGTGCAAAAAAAACCAACTCCATATGATGATAATCAATGTCTTCCTTTCCGACATTAAAATATTTTCAAATGCGAGACTTCATAAATTGTCTGAGTGAACACTCTAGGTGCGTATTTACAACAAGATCTATCAATAAGGGTATAGTTAAGGTTCTCAATACATTTGTTTAATATAAGTTTAATATTAAATAATATTATTAAATAAAATTTCAACTTTAATATTAATATTTTTTTTTTAAGTAAGAAGTAAAATGTATTAAAAACCTTCCAGAGGCAAAAGGGAGATCCCAAGTATAGTGGTAGTCCAACTATGCTTATTGGACTGCCCCAATAGAGGGGAAACCAGCCCAATCAACAGCTTAGTCATCATAAGTTTCATAATGCCTACTAACAATAAAGTCTGAGACTACATGAACAACAACCATAAATTGAAAACAAGTGACATGACCTCTATAGCCTAGACGCTTGACACGTAACTTGGCCAGGTGCCTTGGAGATCCCCAGTCCAAGGTTCCTCTTAGATAATCGTCGTTCCGTCCCCCCATTGCACTTCGACCTTCACAGTGGTGTCGATGTTCTGGCTGCTCCTCGCGGTGTCCTACATCTGAGGCTTGGCCACAGTCTCGCTATCATTCCATTTCCTCCCGAGCTCTTCTGCATACTGCATCACAACATCCTCGCCGTGGGTTGTTGCGCTGGGTTCCTGCCTCAAATTCGCACTCTGCTTATCCTCTTCGACGTCAACTGTATCAGCATTTGATCCAGGCTTGGAGGTCGCTCCTCCCGTGTCTAAAGGGACAGCCTCATGCAGAGAGGAAAGAAGCTGGAGGAATAACGCAATCTTCTCATTGTTGAGCTGTAGTCGAAACTGCAAATCCTCCACCCCCTAGCGAAGTTCAAATACTAAGCCATAGAGGATGGATAGCTTGTCCTTTAATTGCTTGCTGTGGACTGTATCCGCAGAAGGGTGCTCCTTATGAGCTTGGTTGCACGAGGAAGAAGGGTTCTGGTCTTCTGAGGTTTCTGGGAGAGCTGAGAGCGGTGGAAGGGGTGGTGCAGCCAACGGTGGCGATTGAAGGATGCGCAAGGCCGAGCTGAGCAGCCGAGGGACGAGTGCAAGGTTGTGGACAGACTCCATCGTCTCTGCCAGAAAACGAAGAGAGGGACCAGTGGGAGGTTGAGCAGAGGGGGGAGCCGAAGGCCGATGAGGTCTCCAGGGAGATCCCCGTCATGGCCTCCCTCTCAGCCGTGGCTTGTGGTTAGGCATGGGAGGTTTTTTGCAGCGGGCGAAGGTCCATAAGTGAGGGGGAGTCTCTGGGGGGCCGCCAGCACTATCCCGCATCGGCCATGGGCTCGGATGGGAGAACTCCTCCAGCCACCAGCATAAACAGTGAACTAAAACCAGAGACAACACCATAGAAAATGCGTAGGATGGGAAATGCATTAATGCCCACTTCATCAACAAGAGGTGTATTAAAGTCGCAGGAGGGTGGCGGATGGTGGCACGAGCCCATCACATGGCTCCGTGCCCCGCTGTCGTGCTCCGTCCTCCTCCGATCGCCAGGTGTTCTCCATTAGCACCCCATCTGGGGAACTTTAATATTAATATTAATACTAATTAATATTTATATTAATATTAACTAACAATTTTAATATTAATTAATGTATTTTAAAAAAATAAAAAATAAAAATATTAATTATACTAAAAATTTAAAATAAGTTAATTTTTTAAATAAATATAAAAGTTTTAAATTATATTAAGAAGTTAATATTTATATAGTTATTTATTATTTAATAACTATATAAATAAATAATGTAACATTGTAAGTTAATATAAGGTTTAATAGTCCAAAGGGGTTGGATTTAATGGTGGAAAGCTATGAGTTTTTCACTAGGCAAGGTTCAATATCCTTGAGGGCTTTACTTGGAACCATGGGAGCACCTTAAAGTAGTGGTCGAAATGGTATCGTGACTGGTGCACACATAAGTGGAATATTTAGTACATAGATTTTTTTTTATTAATATGCTAAATATGAATAGACACATTAAAAATACTAATGTAGTTGTTGCTAGAGATACAAAACAATCTCCCTACCCTAGATAAGGTTATACTATACTTTTAAAATGGTAGTTTAATCCAAGCAATTCAAGAGAAAATTCTTTGATATATGCAATGTGATACTCTTTAACATGCTAGGGATAGTTTAATCCAAACTTCAAGAAAAAAGTCTTTGATACATGCAATGTGACATATGCATAAACAACTAACTAGACAGACAAACCAACTTGATAAAGCCAAGGGACACCCAAGACCAACTTGAAGGTCTTGAGGTGTATAGTGGAAATGCAAAGGGGATACCCAAAACTTGGTCTCAATAGACCCAAGACTCATTTGTGAGGCTAGATAGTGAGACATAATTAATTAGAAATATATTTAAATATTTTTTATTCATGAAACACAATTAATTTTTTTGATAATATTTTAATATGTGGTAGTTCAAGTTTTAGTAGAGGATATCTTTTGAGAATATTTTCTTTATCAAAAATTGTTGTATCTATAGATTTGAGTGGTTAATTATTTATGTATGATTGTCCAATAAAATTTTCAACACTTTAATTCAAAAATATAATTTAAATAATATAAATGGTAATACAATAAAATTTTCAACACTCTAATTCAAAAATATAATTTAAATAACATAAATGGTAATACAGATGTATGTAACCAGATTCGAACAAAATAAAATTAAAACAATTATACAAAGCCTTCCTTTCTAATATTAGATAATTAATCAACTTCATGATTAATTGGAAATAATATCATTATTACTTGGAAATAATATTTAAATATTGTTATTGGATTGTTCGAATGAATTTTGAATTCAATGAAATCTTTACTAACCATTAGATTGTAACGATATTCTTTATTAAATATCTTATGGAATGAGGTAGGTGTTAGTTTTGCTTCATCGTTTCGGCCTTCTCTACGATCACTTACCGTGGTGTGGAGAGCTCCTTCGCGTTGTTTGCTCAATATTTTGAGGAGTATGGACGTTGAATTTTCACCCAATCTCTGAATGTCTTTGCTGGAACGCATCCATTGCGACAACAAAACCTATGATTGAAGGAAGCCTTTGAAAAGTAGAAGAGAATTCGCTCTTTCAAAGCTTATTTCTGTATATGTTGCACTTTCTTCTGTTTTTTACAGTGGAATTATGGCGAGTCTAATAATTTATAATCTCAAGAAGGTGTGGCCTGCAATTCAAAACACCATGCTTCCGTTCTTTATTTTGTGGGCGATATTACGGTTGCTGTTAGTTACCTCTGCTATTTTTGGGCCGCTGTTATATCTCAATGTAAAGAGAATATTATGCGACAGTAAGTATATATTACACATATATCTCAGCAAGTTAAATTCTGTCGAATATCTTCACGTTACTTAATCTCCCATCTCACAAATGTCTATGCAGTCTATGCAGGTCTTTTACCGTTTTGTGTGTGGCTTTATACGCGTCAAGAAAACAGAGTTGTACTGGAATTAGTGCTATTTGCCTTTAGATTTACGACAGTCTCTATATACTGTAATGCTAAGTATTATATTTTCTCCTTTGATTTCATGGCTTCATTAATAGTTTACCACGCTCATACCTTGATATTTATGCAATATTTGGCACAGATTCATGGACTATCGAATGCATGGGTCATACAGAGTTTCGCATTCACGAACATGAGCTTATCAATAAGGAAGCTGGGTGGACTATATGGGCTATAATCTGGTTTAACCCTTTCAGAGAAATGTATCTGTCGACATTCATTTGTGTCTGGAGCGCTGTGTACTGGTTCTCACATCTGGTAAATTTTAGCTTATTCGAGGCTGAAGTTTTGGGTTTCCTGGCGTGCTTCTTTTTCTTTCTCTCGGAGATATTGTACATGTATGGCACTTTGAGTGAACGTGTTCACAACCAAATTCAAATGATTAAATCAGAATGTGGCCGTTACATTTTTTGGTCACTGATTATGTCCTGCTGCATTATTCCACTCACAGAACCTCCATTGTAGATATTGTATATGGATTGAGTAATCATGTTCCCAACTAGATGCTGGGTATTAGTCATTTTGGTGGATCAATCAGCTTGGACGAGATGGAGAGAGTTTGTTTTACAGTTTGTTCACTACTCGCAGTATATATATAATGAGTAATCATGGTCCCAACCAGAAGTTGGTTTAGTGGATCAATCAGCTTGGACGAGATGGAGAGCGTTTCTTTTAGAGTTTGCTCACTGATCGCATTATTGAAGCAGTAGCTGATCTTTTGATCTGTAATCGTATAACATAAGGGTTTATTACAATTGTTTATAGTAAGCAAGGTTTCATTTCATGTATTTGAAAAACATTGATATATAATTGATACAAGATTTGATAACTCCCTCGCCATTTTATGTACCTGCATTATTTTGTTGCCTTATGTATCTGCACTATTATGTTTTTGCCTTCTGTATCTGCATTATTTTGTTGCCTTATGTATCTGCAATATTATGTTTTTGCCTTATGTATCTGCATTATTTTGTTGCAGTCTTATGTTTTATGAGATGTTGCATTCTTATGTTTTATGAGATGATGACGATTAATGTTCACTTAGATAAATTGGTATATCTTGTTCACATTGTATTAAAATTGTATTTTTATGTTCAAAAAATATGAGAGAAGGGTTTTAAGATCACTATAGTTTTGATAGTTTTGATGACCTAGGTAATTAGAAAGTTTTATATTATAGTAAATATTTTTAAATTGAAATCTTATTTGGATATTTGAATATAATCAAAAAAACTTGAAAAAAAGTATTTTTTTATCTTCAACCCTTTTACAAATTCTTTAATAATTTATATCTCTACAACCCAAAATTAAGATGTTTGCCTTACTCCTCCACCTTAACAACAAAATCTGTTTTCATTGCGAGAGATGATGGTGTTCTTGGCGTCCGATTTTATCTCACATTTTACATAATATTAATAGCCAATTCAAATAGCTTACTTGGATTGCGATCTTTCTCTCTATGAAATCTGAAGGATACAAACTGACCACTGGAGAGTAATACGTTTCTTTGCTCGATATTTTCCTGCTATCATTCCAAGTGATGAGAGTGTTCTTGGCGTCCGATCACATCTCATCTTTTACATTAATAGCCAATTCAAATAGCTTGCCTAGATTTCGATCTCTATGGCCGTGAAATCTGAAGCATATAAAGTCACCCTTGCAGAGTAATTTCTCTCTTTGCTTGATATTATTGTTATATTTGTAAATGGGGAAACACAAATATCACATAAGACAATCAATAATATGCACACAAGAAACACAACAATTTAAGTGGTTCACCCAAACTTTGGGCTACATCCACTAAGCATAGGTATCCGTTGTCTTATTATTCAGATCAAGGAGATTACAACAGGCTCACATGCATCTCACACACCTCTCATTACACCATTTCCTTAAATCCCCTTTTATGCCTCTACGAGCTTACATCAATAATGAATAGAATTAGATTAGTTACACAACTAATTCTAAACTTGTGCATTCATACCAAATTGGCAGATTTGGTTGAACAAACTACCACAAAAAATGGCTCCACTAAATATGCTCATATCTACTAAATCTGGGAAATTCATTGGCATATTCAACAATCTCCACCTTGACACAATTAACTTGATACCTTGCTCCTTCTTTTGTTCATCACCTTTTCTGCAAGCCAAGAGAAGCCAAGCACCATTATAGTTTCTCTATTTTGTGAACATGTCTCCACAGTTCTCTTTTGTGTGAACTTTCTCAAGAGAGACTCCATCTTCATCGATGACCTGTCTTACAAAATGGTACTTGATATGTATATGTTTTGTTTTACTATGATAGGCTGGATTCTTAGCCAAGTGAATATCACTCTGACTGTCACAAAGTAACTTTACTTTGTTGTGCATCCTTCCAAACTCACCAAACAAACCTTTCAACCAAACTACCTCTTTACAAGCATGTGAAGCAGCTACATATTCTGCTTCTGTAGTGGATAAAGCAACAATGTTCTGTAGCTTTGACATCCAACTAATAGAGCCACCTGCAAGAGTAAAGACATACCCTGAAGTCGACCTTCTCTTGTCCAGGTCACCTACAAAATCATAATCAACATATCCACAGACTAACTCACAACCATTGTTATAGGTGATACATTAATCACTTGTGCCCCTTAGATACCGAAGCACCCATTTCACTACACCCAATGCTCTTTACCTGGATTTTCCATATACCCGCTGACAACCCCAACTTCATGTGAAATGTATGGCTTTGTACTAATCATCACATACATTAGACTTCCTACTACATTAGCATATGGTATTCGAGACATATATTCCTTTTCTTCTTTTGTACTAGGACATAAACTTGAAGAAATCTTAAAATGGGAAGCCAAAGGGACTGAAACTAGTTTCACATTGTTCATACCAAACCTCAAAAGTATCTTCTCAACATACTTTTGTTGTGAAAACCAAAGTTTACCATTTCTCATGTCTCTCAATATCTCCATGCCCAAAATCTGCCTTGCTTCTCCTAGATCTTTCATATCGAACGTCCTAGCCATATGAGACTTTAACCTGTTGATATCAGTTATGATTTTGCTTGCTAAAATCATATCATCAACATACAACACTATGATAATGAATATGCCATTATTCAATTTTTTAAAGTAGACACAATGATCATACTCACTCCTTGTATAATTTTGGCTCACCATGAAATAGTCAAATTTCTTGTACCATTATCTGGGCGACTGCCTCAGACCACACAATGATTTCTTGAGCCTGCAAACAAATTTCTTGTTGTGATTCTGAACGAACCCTTCTGGTTGTTCCATGTAAATTTCCTCATCCAAATCTCCATGTAAGAAAATAGTTTTAACATCTAGTTGCTCCAACTCCAAATCAAGCAATGCAATTAATGCTAACACAATTCGAATTGAAACAGTCTTTACAACTGATGAAAAAATCTCATGAAAGTCAATACCTTCTTTCTGAGAATACCCTTTCGCAACCAGCCTTGCCTTGTACCTTTCCACCTTATCATCAACACCCTTCTTCAACTTGAAGACCCACTTGCAACCTACAGTTTTCCTGTCTCTTGGAAGTTATACCAAGTCCCATGTATCATTCCGCTGTAATGCCTTCATTTCATCCTTCATCGCTTCTTTCCATTTATCATTGTTCGAACCCTTCACATCTTCCTGATAGAACGAAGGTTCATCATCATTAGTACTTAAAGAAAATGATGAAACAAAATCATCCTACCTTCTTGGAGGAACTCTGACCTGTGTAGATCTCCTTAGGGAAGTTTGTGGCTCATCCACAATCTGTTGATTGTCATCATCAACCATGTATTCCTCTACTGGATGAGGCTCTTCATGAACATCTTCTGAAACTTGTTCATGTTCACCTTCATTGGTTTCAAATTGAATTTGTTGATACTTTGGTGTTTCTTCCTGTTTCATTTGAACATCTACATTTGATTTGATGAGAGATGATTCATAAAATATTACATCTCTGTTAATGGTGATCTTGTGGGCAGTAGGATCCCACAACCTGTACCCCTTAATACTATCACCATATCCAACAAAGACAAGCCTTTTTGACTTTGGATCTAATTTCGAACGATGATGTTTCAGAATTAGAGCATACACATCACAACCAAAATTTTTAAGATTAGAATAATTACAAGGGTGACCTGTCCATACCTCTTTAGGAATTTTGCATTCTATTGTTGTTGATGGTGATCGATTCATCAGATACCAAGCTTTAGTTACTGCTTCTGGCCATAGTTCCTGCTGCAAATTGGCATTACTAAGCATACTCCTTGCTCTCTCTAGAAGAGTCCTGTTCATGCGTTCAACAACTCCATTTTGCTGAGGAGTATAGGCAGTGGTTTTATGCCTATTGATCCCAAATTCCTTGCAATAATTCTCAAACTCCATTGACGTAAATTCATCACCATTATGTGTTCTTAAACATTTAATGGATCTACCAGTGCTCTTTTCATCTAAAGCTCTAAATTGCTATAAAACTGTAAATACATCAGCCTTACTCTTTATATAGATCCATACCTTCCTAGATAAATCATCTATAAAAGTTACAAAATATGATGATCCTCCATATGAAATAGTAGGGGATGGTCCCCAAACATCAGAATGGATATAGTCTAGGATTCCTTCACTGGTGTGTCTTCTAGTTTTAAATTTCTACCTATTCTGTTTTCCATAAATACAGTGCTTTCAGAAATCTAACTTTAAAGACTTTAGACTAGGAATTAACTTGCGATCAATTAATACCTTTAATCCTTTTTCGCTCATATGACCCAATTGTTGATGCCACAGTCGAACAGAATCACTGTTGTTCTCAGATACCGTTGTCGCATGATCTGATTCAGTCCTTCCTTCCAACAGAAACAAGTTACCAACCTTATTTTCTTTCATAACCAGTAGAATTCCTTTGTATACCTTCATAACTCCACCTTGAATAATAATCTTGTAACCTCCCGTGTCTAAGACTCCCAAAGAGATTAGGTTCTTCCTAAGATCGGGTACATGTCTTACATCAGTTAGTATTTTAATAGTTCCATCAAACATCTTAATTTGAATGATACCAATTCCCACAACTTTAGATGAAATATCATTACCCATGTAAACTACTCCATCATCTATAGACTGGTAAGTAATAAACTAGTGTCTATGAAGACACATGTGGTTTGAAGCACCAGAATCTAATAACCACTATTGATCATGACGTGAACCAATACTAATTGATAAAACTTCATCAACTATACCTGAACCTGTTGTTGAACCTGTTTCGGTTGTATTTGCTTCCTTCGTCTCTTTTGGAAGGTCTTCTTTGGAGGCTTGTTGTCGCTTCCATCAGTCCTTCTTTAGGTGTCCAGATTTGCCACAAAACCAACACTTGAGCTTGCTCTTTCTGCCCTTATACTTTGATCGAGAGAAATCCCTCTGACCCTGTCATCTTTCTTTAGGTCTTCCTATGACCATCATCACCTCAGATATAGAGGTTTCTAGATTGGATTTCTTCCTCATTTCCTCAAACAGTAAAGCTCCAACAGTATCATCAAACTCAATACTTTTTGTTGAACTGAAACTAATAGAGGTAACAAAGTGATCCCATGACACAGACAAAGAACACAATAAAGTAATTGCCTTGTCTTCAGATTCAAATTTCACTCCCATGCTATCCAACTAGACTAGAAGAGTATTGAAAATATTCAGATGATAAGTTATTTTCGTACCTTCCTTCATGCGCAAACTGTACAATTGTCTTTTCAAGAAGATCATGTTTGTCAAGGATTTCATCATGTATAGGCTTTCCATCTTTGACCACAAATCGACTGCTGTCTTCTCTATAACAATGTTGAACAGTACATCGTCGGCCAAACACAGGCGTATGGCACTCAGTGCTCTCGTATCCATCTCATCCCAGTCTTCAGGATGCGGGCTTCTTTTCTTTTACCAAAAGCGCCTTCACCACACCTTGTTGCATAAGCATATCATGCATCTTGACCTTCCAGATCTCGAAATTATTCTTACCATTAAATTTCTCAATTTCGAATTTAATACTCTACATCTTTTTCATTAGAAGAAACATACAAAACAAACACCGCTAATTGTAATAACCAAAACCCTTTAAAAAAAATGTGGAAGAATAATGATTTAATCTTAACAAAGTTTTATAAAAAGTTTAATAAAAAACAAATCCTTTTTACTAACCTTCCTTTTTCTTCACCTTTTATTAAAAGGAAATAGAATTCACCTTAAAAAAAAAAATTAAATATAATAAACCCCAACTTATTCCTCCACCATTTTTTTCATATTATATTTGAATTCAAATATAATAAACTTTTAACATCTTCCATCCTCCACACGACTTGACTTCACCTCACAATTTTAAAAGAAAAGGAAATTTAATTCTTCATGTTATGCATACCATATAATATTAGCTCCAAAACAAAACATAAGCCAATATTTTTAAGGAGTCGCCGCATCTCCCAAGTGAGTGGACTGCGTGCTTGCTTCAAAGGGCCGCTATGTTAGACGAATAAGTTGAGCAATCACTAAGTTAACTAGTTAACTTTCAGTTGTTTGGATTCATCGTTTTCATCGTTGAGTTGAGTGAGCAGTTAGACACTTCATTGTTTACGAAGCATTCCCTTTGCATGTAATTCTTTTTATCTATTCAATAATGAGATCTGTTGTGTGTGCGTTTTATGCAATTCTGTTCTGCGGTTCCTATTAATTTCGTTTCTCTGTTCTGTCAATTCGGTTTCTGTTTCCGCAGATTCGTTCTTCATGGTATCAGAGCAGGCTGCAGATCCAACCTCTGTCCAGCTTGCCAAATTGCAAAACATTTTTCCAGCAAGCTCTGTAAGAATTGCAAATCTGTTTTTTTTCTGTGCAATTCGTTTCAGCATATAAAAACTCAGAAAATATAGAAAATCTGTTAAATATTTTCTTACACCATTAAAGAAAAGAGAGAGATTTTTTTGAGCCTAGATTTAGGCCACAATATCGTGCACAGGAAGAAGGAGCCGCCGGTATATATTTTTTGAGCAGAAAATGGCCAGCATGAGCAACCGGGCTCTCATGCAAGCACCTGTTTTGAACGGGTTGAATCATAGCACTTGGGTATCCAAGATGAAAGTTTTTCTGAGCTGTCATGAATGCTTAGAGATTGTCGAAGATGGAGTTACCTTGCTGAAAGCTGAAGATCGAGATGCATTGGATCGGGATGCGAGACACACTTACACAGAAGTGGTCAAGAAAAATACAAAAGCCTTATGGCTTATCTTTCAGGGGGTGGATGAGTCCATCTTTCATTTTCATCGCTGAGTTGAGTGAGCAGTTAGACGCTTCATTGTTTACGAAGCATTCCCTTTGCATGTAATTCTTTTTATCTATTCAATAATGAGATCTATTGTGTGTGCGTTTTATGCAATTCTGTTCTGCGGTTCCTGTTAATTTCGTTTCTATGTTCTGTCAATTCGGTTTCTGTTTCCGAAGATTTGTTCTTCGCGCCGCACCTCCCGAATGGTTGGAGTGCGGAAATCTTTAAAAATTACACAGGGAGCCGCCGCACCTCCCGACGCATCCAGGTTGCAGAAATTTTGTAATCCCACGCAAGGAAATCTTTAAAAATTACACGGGGAGCCACCACACCTCTCGACGCATCCAGGTTGCGGAAATTTTGTAATCCCACCTGCGTGGAAGTGTGCACCATTGGCCGTCGCGACTTCGATAGGAGAGACCTGCGGAAATTTCGAGATCTACGCATCTTCGAAAATTTGATGCCCTTGACTGCTTTCTCCTCAAATTTCCTCTGATACCACTAGTTATATTTTCAAATGTGGAAACAAAAATATCACATAAGACAATCAATAATATGCAGACAAGAAATACAACAATTTAAGTGGTTCACCCAAACGTTGGGCTACGTCTACCAAGTATAGGTATCGGTTGTCTTATTATTTAAATCGAGGTCTACCAAGCATAGGTATCGATTGTCTTATTATTTAGATCGAGGAGATTACAACAGGCTCACATGCATCTCACACACCTCTCATTACACTATTTCCTTAAATCCCATTTTATGCCTCTACCGGCTTACATCAATAATTAACAGAATTAGATTAGTTGCACAACTAATTCTAAACTTGTGTGTTCATATCAAATTGGCAGATTTGGTTGAATAAACTACCAAAAAAAAAACTCCACTAAATCTGCTCATATCTACTAAATCTTGGAAATTCGTTGACATACAATTATGATGATGTTGTGTCTGAGCCACTCAAATTTATGAATGGCTTCTACGCAGGAATAATAATCACGGACTCCCTCTGTAGTAGATAAAATTTCGGGGCGTAGACTTCAATTTCCGATAGTAAAATCGTTCTATCTAGACATTATTTAATCTTTCAATGAAAGATTATATTGATCTTCAGAAAATGCTCCATGACAAATAGCTGCCCAGAACAGAGCCTAACTTCATCTTGTTGTTCAAGTTTTAAAAAATTTCATCCAAAATCATGAGGCAAAAATGCAGCCGTACACCCAATAAACCTAATTTCAATCCTTCTACGAAAATATTCATTTCAACCCAGATCAGTGTGTTGAAGTCTATGACATTTAGTTCTCTGAGAAATGCCTGCTTGACATTAATCACGACAAGGTTCTGGTTATTTCCTGGAACTGTATTGATGGCTTCTTGGACTGTACTGAAAATTCTTCAAAACTCTCACCGTAGCTACCATCAGCACAAGGGCTCTGCCAAAGTTCACAGGAATCGCTTTTGGTTTTCAAAATGAACTACCCTTCACTTTCACTGAAACTTTCTCGGGCACTCAGATGTCCTACCAATGCAGTACGCAGACTGTATAACCGTGTGGAGTGATGCAAGAGATTAAATCGATAACGATCAATTTTGTACAATTAAACGTGGATGAAATTCGTTCGATGAAAATAATCTAACAAAGGAGTGTCTATAAATGGTGTCAATGCATTCTAGGCTAACGACATTTGTGTAAAGGCTTGCAAGGCTCTCATACATAAACCAACTCCATATGATGATAATCAATGTCTTCCTTTCTTCCATTAAAATATTTTCATATGCTAGACTTCATAAATTATTCCTGCACACTCTACGTCATTAACATTGATGCTGATACTTATAAAGGCCTAGGGATTGCTTATTCTTTTAAGTGATCAATAATTATCGAATAGGGTGATTTTTAATTGTTTGTTTTATGTTTTTTTTTTCATTTTATTTTTATTGGAAATTTGTATGAAATTATAATTTTATTTTGTTTAAATTGTATTTTTGAATTCAAAAATGATGAAAAACTTTTGAATTATTTAAATTATACAAAATTAACCACTCACACCTATAAATCCAACAAATTTTAATAAAATTTTAAACAAAATTAAACAAAAAATATGAAAGTAGAAAAACAAAAACTTACAATAATTAAACTACTGCATTTAAATGAATAATAATGGATTTTGTAGGTAGTCAATATGGGTAAACATTACATTGAATGCCACACTAGGAGTGCATAATATTTATGGTGCTTTTTCACATTGCCCAAAATGTAGTGATTGAAATTTTTTGGAATGAATATAAAGTATTCTTCAAACATTTGGGAAATCAATATAATTTAAGAGGGGATTTTATCAATGTTGGCATGGGAAACTAATATAACAAGGTTGCATGGCAACGTATACCTGTCGCTATGTGGGTATAATAAAATAATCGTTGTAGCAGTTTTTGACACGACGATTCTACCGACTTTGGCTAAATATAGAGAATTGTGTAACATGTAAAATCGTATTCTGAAATTTCGTGAACATGAGGTTTTGGCAGGATATGCATCCAAAGTATGAGTAATGGTAAAATTGTGTTGTAGTTTGGAACGAAGGAGTAACCTTACTAATCTCATAACACTAGAGTATGCTTTGTACAGATTATGCCCTGAAAATGCATATCGATTTGCTTCTTCGTTGTTGGGCCAACATTTATGTTCCTACAAATTCTAATTATACTGATACTTTCGCAACTATAAACCAGTATAAATTCATGGGGTAAACTAAATGGAAAAAGGAAAAACAAAGATAAAGGGAGATTCAAAACCTGGACTCCTAGAATTGGAGATTCAAAAACTGGACTCTTAGAACCCTCATGTTGTCTGATAGGCACCTTAAATGGTGAGAGTGCATTCTCATTTGAGGCAGAACAAGAAATTGCATGTTATACCCATGTCCAACATGGAGACCGCCACATTTCCACTCAACAAACGACCATGGCATTGCCACTCAAACAAAGGCCAATATTTATTGTTTACAAGTAATGCTAGACTTTATTTCCAACATTACTTAGCTGGGGAAAAATTACCAGGAAAACCTATACTTTAAACTAATAAGCTACCAGTTTCAGTGATGTATATGGGAGGGTTTTTATAGCGGTGCTTTGTATGGTTTAAGACTTCCCTTAATCCAACACGATAAGACCTGAAATCAGAGACACCTACCTGCAAAATGATGGTCATAATCTTCATAAATAAAATTCATGTCATTGGAGTAATCCGTAAATGAGAAAGGTTAAATATTCCCTTACATCTCATCCAATGAAAATTCCGTTTACTTCATCTAAAACACCAACATGAAAAACAGAAAAATTTAGATATCAAAATATAGAACATTATAAATCAAGGAAATAGGATTCAAATATGACTTGTTGAATATGTTTTCAATGTGGGTATAGAGAGCTTGAGTATAAGAAAAAGGATTTACTGAATACATATTTCATAATCCAAATTGATTTGGGTGAAACACAAATAAAAATTTGGAAGTTGTATTGAAATGGATGGCCTACAATCTTACAAAATACATTAGCATGGGTATCCATAGCATAATTCGTATGAAGAAGATGTGGATGAGGATTGTTTACTATGAATCATGTTGTGTAATAGTTAAAAACTAGAAAATCGAATGAGTCTTTCAAGTCTTTGGCCTCTTGACTAGTAAAGTGTGGCAAGCGTGCTCCCACAAACATTCTCATAGAATCAGGGTACTTCCCGGATGTCAATGGCTCTAGAAACCTTTTTTAATCCAAATACCAACAACAACAATATTAGTAACACAATTCATAACACGTATATTGTATTGAGAGTGTACTGTAGAGTATTAAAATAGATTTATGGCAAGATACAGAGAGATACATACCATCTGATTCTAAAGTCAATTTCTCTCTGGGTAGCCGTTTGATCGAGTAGAGAAGACTCATAGAATGGAAACATCCAACTTGTTACTAGTACTATGCCTATCGAACCTTTCTGCAGATCCTGCATTTAGGATTAAGAAAATGTGGCGCATAATGTTACACTAGTTCGAGAATTATGAGAATTAATTTAGAAGGTTATTTAATGTAGCAAAAATTGAATTAGTAGGTAGTGAATTATGATGAATTTGCAGTCACTAAATCACTTTTTCACTTTTTCAAATGCTTACATTTTTCCAGGCATATGCTATTATTAGTAATTTTTTGTGAATTTACATGCAAGTATCAGTGGTCATTCCACTTGGTTTACATCTGATTTACATGCATGTTGGCTGCTCCACATGGTATCCATGCATCACCAGATAGTCTCCATGCATAACACTCATCTTCGTCTGTCTTCCCCCGAGCAAATCATATTCCCAACATTTGCTATCATGACTTTCAAATTTGGAGCATTGGTAGCATTTTGACGGCAATAGCTTCCGCTAGAGCAACACTTTACGTTGCTAAGGCACCCATTGATCTTGCACCTTCCATCATGCATTAAGAGCACAATTTGTTCATGCAACAATGAAATGGGGCGTGCTATTTAGTGAAAGGAGAAAGAAAGGCCATAATATATATCTCTTAAGCAAAGGGAAACACATTGGATGCCCGAACAATTACTATTGGAACTACAACCCACTAGGACAGAGGAAAAAAATACATTTTACCCCGGTTACAACAGCAGATCTGGTTTCTCTTGTTGATTAATAACCAACATAGGCAACAGAGACAATAGCTTAGGCAGAATCACAGGCAGTAGATGCAAAGGTAGCTAGAGCGAGCAACATTTCATCCACCTAAATCAAAGGCGTATAGGCACCAACCATTGCAAAGTCAATTCCAGCAGTAGTAGCGGTTGACCCAGTTCCAGGTTAATATTAAGAACGAATGAACCTATAACCCGAATATTAATATAGCTACAATTTCACCATCATTAGCTAAGGAGGGGGTAGCGCCTGTGATTGACCTTGATTCAGTTCATATGGAACCACCCACAAGAGAGGAGGTAGCAGCACCGAAAGCAACGGTTGAATCAGTTGATCTTGTTTACTAAGATCCTATTCCAAAGTGGGATCCCGTATGTTAGCACTCTATAATTTTCCCAAGGTTGTGGAGGAAGTCACAGAGGCAGCATCAAAACCACTTTGAGTCTTGGATCTATCTCTCCAAGACTCAGAGAAGGATCTCTCTGTCTGATATAGCTTTGTTTGAGTATGGATCTTAGGCTAGCTATGTAGAACATAATATGTTTTTGAGTTGGGTAGGTGCAGAGAAGAGGAACCATGGGCAATGGAGTCACAATCTGAGATTTAATAAAAAAAAATCCTACAGACAACCTTACAGGGCAAGGTAGGAAAATCACTGGATTCTTCATAAGTTTGAGGTATGGCAGAGGAGGAAAATTTTAAGAAGTTGAATTAAAGACAGAGCAATGAAGAATTCTGCATTTAACTTTTAGTGGAAAAAATTGACATTGTTTTAAACTAGGAACAAGGTGTTTTTACACAAATCCTAATCTTAAATCTCTTTAAAAAAATAGAGAAGAGAAACATATATGAAAACAGAGGAAAACAAAATCACAATGAGAAAAAATTCACCAATGGATTTGACACAAGAATCCTGTAACCGCTGCAACTGTATTATTGAATTGACGAAAAATATAGGAAGCTCTGTGAGCTTTGATACAAATCAAATCATGGTCCCTAACTCATTCTCTTCACATTTGATTCATTACAATATATAAAAAATATTCTCCCCATGCTCAGGAGGTCGA
>ML778574.1:204635-252091 GCA_009831015.1 Picea engelmannii
TATTGAGCTACCGCTCCAAATACAATACTTCTCTTCATATCTCATTACATTGCTTGAACCCCTTTATATAGTGCTATCATCTCCTAAGAACATTCTAGAGGAGGAATCTTCTAGAAGTAGAACCTTCTAAGAATCCCTCTTACTTTAATTATATCTAATTACCCATTTATTATATCTAACTACCATAGTGGGCCTTATTTAATAATATAGTGGACCTAGTCCACCTTACATTGAATGACTTCCACTATTATCACTATGGGCCTTCTACCCCCCCCCCCCCCCCCCCCCCCCACTACCTCTCTAGCTACCTTACATTCCATCCCCCTTATGAAAGCATTGTCCTCAACGCTTGATGTACAACCATATACCAGGGTCCCAGGGATAATTGTGGACCATAATGCTGAAGAAGACTGAAGAACCAAGGTCCCATGTAGAAAAGAAATCCACCATGCTGAAGTAGTCCAACCACCATTGTAAGCCCGGGTCCCATGTCCAAGTGCTCATGTGAACTCCCCATGGAAGATTTCGGAACCCAATAACCAACTCCAAATGATTCTCTAAAGACTGACATCTATCATGTGGATCCAAATAAGAAGATCCATCCACATAGTGGAAAATGGTCGTAGCAGAATCTGGAATGAATAATACCACTGTAGAATATGTAGACTGAACGTTGGTAACTAGCTCCTGATGTGAGACATTGATGTTTTCTACAGAAGGTGGAGTAGAGTCATCAAATAAAAAATGAAAGTTGTCATCCCAGAAATGACAACTATCCATATACCAATCATCACAATCGGCCTCAAAATCATACCAAGCATATATTTCTTGATTATATTCATTCCTGAGGCCCTCCATAAGAAATATTTCTTGCATGTTATTCAATGAATCTTGAATACTATGAAAACTATCATTGAGGCCATCTGTGAGGCTATCTGTGAGGCTGACTGTGAGGCCATGTGCAAATGCATCCAATCTGTCATCCAATGTGTGAAACAATTGGGATTTGAATGATTCAAGAATTTCTTTCAGGTTTTGTGAAGAAATAGCCATCTGAGCATCCTATAAAATCTTCGGTCCTGCAGCCGTCACGAAAAAACCCAAAAAATAGACCCAATAAGTTTCGGCAGAAAATCGCGGTTTTTTCTGGAAAAACCCTAAAAACTTTCGAAGTTAAAATGCTCATAACTTCACTTTCCGGACTCCGTTTTGGCTGATTTTTTTTTTTGAAATTGGGTGAAATTGTGAGAGGAACTCAGATCTGTAATTTATTTGGGAAAATTTGGCCTCCAAATGCTACAGAAAAAAAAATTCTCGCCGCCGTCCGCGGAAAAAATCTTGAAAATTTGCAGATTTTAAAACTTCAATATCTTGACTTCCCGGACTCCGTTTCGGACGATTGTTTTTTTCAAATTGGGTTTTTTTCTGAGAGGAACTCATATATACAACCCTTTTCTGCAAATTGTTCACAGAAATATACCAAAAACTTCGATAATGTCGCGGACCTATTTTTTCTGCTCCGAAAAAAAAATCTACAAAAATAAAAAAGATTTGCCCACAATGTTTGCCCAAAGAAAGTGCTCTGATACCACTTGTTAAGAACCAATACTGAATACAAAAGCACTACAACAGATATAGAAGAACAATATATAAAATCACAACTTTATTATATCAAACCCTTGAGGTAGGGCAACACCATACAATGGATCCTATTATGGAAGGGATCCTCTCCTGTTCACTTGCCTCTTCGAGGGGGCATCCTCCTACTGAGCTACCGCTCCAAATACAATAATTCTCTTCATATCTCATTACATTGCTTGAACCCCTTTATATAGTGCTATCATCTCCTAAGAACATTCTAGAGGAGGAATCATCTAGAAGTAGAACCTTCTAAGAATCCCTCTTACTTTAATTATATCTAATTACCCATTTATTATATCTAACTACCATAATGGGCCTTATTTAATAATATAGTGGACCTAGTCCACCTTACATTGAATGACCTCCACTATTATCAGTATGGGCCCTCTGCCCCCCCCCACTACCTCTCTAGCTACCTTACATGGCTCACATATATGCAGACTCACATATATGTGAACCTGCTCACATATATGTGAGCGGGGCTCACACATATATGTGAGCCGAGCTCACACATATATGTGTGAGCCGAGCTCACACATATATGTGATGTGAGCCGACTCAAATATATGTGAGCCCGGCTCACATATATGTGAGCTTGGCTCACACATATATGTGAGCCCGACTCACATATATGTGAGCAGAACACATATATATGTGAGCCTGGCTCACATATATGTGAGCATAACACATATATGTGAGCCTGGCTCTCTGCTCACATATATGTGAGCCGGGCTCACATATATGTGAGTCGACTCACATATATGTGAGCCGTGAGCCAGCTCACATATAGATGTGAGCCTGGCTCACATATATGTGAGCCGGAATCACATATATGTGAGCCTGGCTCACATATATGTGAGCAGAGAGCCGGGTTCGCATATATGTGAGTCGAGCCGGGCTCACATATATGTGAGCCGAGCCAAGCTCACATATATGTGATCCGGGCTCACATATATGTGAGCCGAGCCGGGCTCACATATATGTGAGCCGAGCCGGGCTCACATATATGTGATCCAGGCTCACATATATGTGAGTCGAGCCGGGCTCACATATATCTGAGCCAGGCTCAGATATATATGTGACCCGGCTCACATATATGTGACCCGACTCACATATATATGTGAGCCCGACTCATATATATGTGAGCAGGCTCACATATTCACATATATGTGAGCCCCGTGAGCCGGGCTCACATATATATGACATATATGTGAGCCGGCTCACATATATATGTGAGCCAGGGTCACATATATATGTGAGCCGGGCTCACATATATATGTGAGCCGGACTCACATATAGGATCACATATATGTGAGCATTATATATGTGAGCCATGCTCACATATATGTGAGCATTGGTCACATATATGTGAGCCGGCTCACATATATGTGAGCATGGCTCACATATATGTGAGCAATGCTCACATATACAATGCTCACATATATGTGAGCCAGGCTCACATATATGTTAGCCTGCTCACATATATATGTGAGCCTGCTCACATATATGTGAGCAATGCTCACATATATATGTGAGCCGACTCACATATATGTGAGCAATGCTCACATATACAGGCTCACATATATGTGAGAGAAGGCTCACATATATGTGAACAATGCTCACATATATAATGCTCACATATATGTGAGCCTTGCTCACATAGCCTGCTCACATATATGTGAGCCTTGCTCACATAGCCTGCTCACATATATGTGATCCGGCTCACATAGCCTGCTCACATATATGTGAGCAGGCTCACATATATATGTGAGCCGACTCAGATATATGTGAGTCTGCTCACATATATGTGAGCAGGCTCACATATATATGTGAGCAGGCTCACATATATGTGAGCTAGGTGGCTCACATATATGTGAGAACTGGCTCACATATATGTGAGCCGGTCTCACATATATGTGAGCCGGCTCACAATGCTCACATATATGTGAGAACATGCTCACATATATGTGAGCCTGGCTCACATATATGTGAGCAGGCTATGTGAGCAAGGCTCACATATATGTGAGCCTATGTGAGAAGGCTATGTGATCCTGCTCACGAGCCAGGCTCACATATATGTGAGCCTTGCTCACATTGCCTGCTCACATATATGTGAGCAGACTCACATATATGTGATCCTTGCTCACATAGCCTGCTCACATATATGTGAGCCTGGCTCACATAGGCTCACATATATGTGAGCAGACTCACATATATGTGAGCAGGCTATGTGAGCAAGGATCACATATATGTGAGCCGACTCACACATATATGTGAGCCGGCTCACATATATGTGATCCTTGCTCACATATGTGTGAGTCGGCTCACATATGTGTGAGCCCGCTCACATATGTGGGAGCCCCGCTCCCATATGTGCGAGCCGGCTCCCATATGTGCGAGCCGGCTCCCATATATGCGATCCGGCTCACATATATGCGAGCCGGCTCACATATATGTGAGCCTGCTCACATATATATGAACATTATATATGTGAGCATTGCTCACATATATGTGATTATGCTCACATATATGTGAGCAGGCTCACATATATGTGAGCCTGCTCACATATCAAACACCTAGCTATTTCTATATACCATGACTAGACGACAAGTATAATTAAGAGAGGAGTTTATCAATGTTTGAATTGCATTCATTATTTTTTAAGATTATGGAAATTAATAATTCTTAAAATTTATTTGAGTTAAGTTTCATATTAAACATTACATTTAGGTTATTAAAATTATTTTAAATCTTATAAAACCCTTACATATAATAAATGACAAGTTATCATATATATAAAAAAAAAAACAATCATATTAAAACGTTTCTTTCTACCAACCATGGTGCATAATCAATTTATCCAGTTTGAAATTAAACATTATATTTTAGTTAATCTAAATCTTTATAAAATCATCACTCATAATGAAAATTAATAAGATTATTCTAAATCTTTATAAAACCATCATATATAAATGACAATGACAATCATACTAAAGCATATCTTTCAACAACCAATTACCAATAGTGTTGTATAATCAATGGATATAGGATGACATTGTTGTATTTCCAAAAACATAAATTAGTTTTGGGATCTTTAAGAATGAAACTTCATCAATGGTCACAATGCATTTCATCAATGGTCACAATGCATTTTATGTTAACTTTATCTTTCTAAAAATTTGCAATCGAACATAAATATATATAAATATATTAAATAGACATTTTTTTTTAATAATTAATAAATCATGTTGTGTATTGCATTTAATCAAATATGATTGAGTGCGTCTTTAATAATATTTGTAATTTCTTAAATTACATTAAATTAAAATTTTAAGAGTTTGAAAGATTTAAGAATGAATGCTTGTTATTTCTTTTTAAATTATTTCATAATGTTTAGTGTTTAAAATATTTACTAATGGTTTAAAATATTAAATGTTTGATTACAAATTCAATGTGGATGGGAAAGAAAAGTTATTTAAGTAATAGATGAAAAATCCATCATAATAGATTATAATCATCATAGTGAGGTTCATTTAAGTCAGTATTATGTGTGCTTATGTTATGGTGTTTTTCAAACCCATGATTGACGAAACTATGAAGATGTTGGAAGGGAACATTGAGGTTCCTAAAATACCCGATAAGTCTTTTCCTTGTGACATATTAATCTCTTGGCGATCGAAAAAAGAGAACTTAAAATTACCAAATCCATTCAATCTCTATTAAAGGCATAAATGGTGTTCAACTAAGTAGAAAATCATGTAACAACATAAGTTGCTTACTAATATTTTATGAAAATTTCAAAAATTTCTTTGGAATGTAAACCTTCCTTTGAAATAATGTATTTTTTACCTTCAAAGTGAATGAAGGTATTGTGCAAACTACATCTTTATGAACAATATTAAGAAAACGCATTGTTATTATTGGTCTCTTGGTCAGTCATAATTAACGAACGAAGACCTTCCATGCTATGCATTAATTTTACTTCGATTTGGATTTTAGTGTACTGTTCTATCGACCAATATAATTTGGGCTAAGGCATCATGTGTATCCTTACGAGATGTAGAGCCGCAATCGGATAACTCAAAAGATTTTGATGCCAATTGCTCGAAAGACATATGACCGACAATAGTGTTAAGTTATGCGACATCGCATGTCCTTTTGCCACTTTCCAAGGTAAGGGTTTAGTGTCGAAGTAGGTTAAATAAGGTTTGGTGGAGCCTAATAGATTTCCAACTAGAGTTATCAGGTTATTCATTTAATATCATAAAATTGAAATTCTCAGGTTATTTAATTTAATATCATAAAATTGAAATTGAAAAGCTTTTCGAGTAGAGAAGCAATTATCCAAACCTTGAAATTATGAAGTTATTTAATTTAATATCATAAAATTGAAATTGAAAAACTTTTCGAGTAGAGAAGCAATTATCCAAACCCAGCATGAGTCAGATCTTTTAGCTATTTCACTTCAAAAAGATAAATTTTATCATAACATCTTTGATAAAAAATCGTTTTTTTTTTTTATCAAGTGCACATGATAGATAGGGGTTTCAAATGAGTGGTCATAGAGCTTCTTTCAAAACCAAATCCAAGTCATGTGTAGAATGGTTTTTAAACCAAAAACGAGTTTATATTCTTGTTTAAGATTTATGTTGCGTAGGATTTCAATGCATTCAAATACATTAAAATGATTTGAATAATCACAAATCCAAGAAAAAATTGCATTGGCCTTTAATGCATGATAAACCAAGCACTTGGCAAAAGTGTTGATTCTACCCAAAACTGAATTTGGAGTAAGCTTGTGATATAAAACAATCTCCATACCCTAGACAAGGTTGTATGATACTTTTAAACATGTTAGGGACAGTTAAATCTAAACAGTTTAAGAGAGAAGCCTTTGATACATGTAATGTGATAGATGCATGAGCAACTAACTTGCTAGGAAAACCAATTTGACAAAGTCAAGGGATACCTAAGACCAACTTGAAGGTCTCCATGTGTATAATGGAATGCAAAAGGGATACCCAAAACTTGACTTGAATAGACCCAAGACAAGTTTGTGAGGCTAGATAGTGAGGCATAGGTCATTGGCTCTATCTGTAGCATTTGATATTGTATCATTAAATATTTCACACTAGAGAGACAAAAGTGTCCAATTAATCCATGTTTTGAACTGAAGAAGTCTAAACCTCAAGAATTGTTAAGAAAGAGTCAAGAGTGAAATACCGATTAACTAATTGACCGATATCTAGTTCTAGTAGAGGGATCCCATGGACCAAACACAAGTCAAAATTGAATCATAGTGAAAAACTAAGGTCTTTTGTGACCAAGGCGTATAAGGTTGTCACCAAGGAATAACCTTGACATATCAATCAAAATAGCTCCACTTTCTTAGATTTGCATCTGTTGATGGATATACAAAGATGATGCATTTTTAAATAGGGTTTTTGCATCACTAATGAAGTTAGGAAAAAAACCTAGGGATTAGAGAATTACAAAGATGAAAGGTCATTCCACTTCATTGTAGGACTTTTCAAATTTAATTTTGGTGAATAAGGTGTTGGCACCCAAAGTGTTTGGTTTATCTCGGGTCTGCGCACAAATGAAATTATGCATGCCCATTCTAGTTTTGTGCATGCCCAAGATAATGTGCAAGGATTGAAAAGAAGTGTGCATTGGACCAAGTTTTGATATTGCGCGCTAATTCCAAAGTATACCAAATGCGCGTTAGTCCAAGTTTTGAGAAGTGCACCAAAAATCAAGAAGACACATGCTGAAATCAAGAAAGGAATTGTCAAGAAATATTATTTAATGATTATTGCCAACAACATAAGGGAGGGAGCTGAAAAAGATGAGTTGGAAATATTGTTAAGATTTCCCCAATTCCAGAAATGATACATGGAATGCAAGTAGGTGGCAGAGGTGTGCAAGAATGTTAGTTAGTAGAGCGAGTGGAGAAAGATCGTCACAGAACCAACCCCTTAAGTACCCTTTTAAGGGATGGGGTCTAAATTTTTCTCCTTCCTACAAGTTCTTAGAGTTCGTCGAATAAGGGCACCATTTGCTTCTTCTCTCTCTAAGAACTTTCCATTGACTATAAACTCATCCAAATCTGAGTTATGAGTCAAAATTTATGGTTCCCTAAACTTCTCGGGGTATCGTTGGTCAAAGGCCACGTGGCTCCACCTCATTCATACCATCCTACATGGTACTGACATGACCTTGGTCATCACCCTCTAGCGATGACATGGCCACTAGAGGGGTGGTTGCAGGGGATATCTCCTGGGCCTTCGTGGGTAACAGGCCTTCGACCGCTTCGATATTCTTGTACATGTCTACAAACTTCCCTGGAGTTTTGAATTCCAAAGGACTATTTCTACTCCAGAATCTATGGTGCAGATTCTATCCACCCTTGGATCTGATGACTTATATTGATCTGTGCTTGACACATGGCTTAAAATTGAAAAAGGGGGAGGGGTTCCCACACTAAATTCGCATTACGTCCCATGATGCCACGTGGGGCTATCTAGGCATGCCACATCAACGTGATGTATGCAGTTTGTCTAATCAAAGTTGGACAATTTGATAAGGGAATTTCAACACTTTGACGCTTTGGTGTTTAACACACCTTCCTACATCCTCAAATCTCCTGAAGTCTTGTAGTCGTGGAGTTCCGAAGTTGCAGAATTTCGTCATGTACTTCAACCTTCAACACTTCGGCATTTGGCCTATGCACCAACATGTCAAATCTCCCAGAGCCCCAGAGTCTTAGAGTTTTGAAGTTCCAGACTTCGGAAGTAAGACTTCATCGAATTACTTACATTGTCCTTCCACTAGTTGATCGAACAGTTGGGAAGGGTCCCCAATGGATCCTTATATCAAGAACTCACATTGGTCCTAAATTATTCCCCATGATCTAATGGTTGGCGGGATTTCGGCACTTTGGGGATTTGCGAGTTTGAAACCCTTACCATTCTTAACCCTTTGATTCCTCGAAGGATTACCTGTCGAAGGGGTCATAAAGTGGGGATGACTTCTTGGTGCCGATTAATGATACCACTTACTCTATCCTTCCACTATACTCAATATAACAGTTAATAAGGGTCCCGAAGGATCCTTGGATCTACGACTTGTGTTACTTGGTGGCTTCGACATTCGAGGATTCTGGCCATTAACATCTTTTCACTCATGGAGTAGGTCAACGTCGAATTTGACTGTAGCGTATATCCAACAGTTAGGAAAGATCCTGATGTTTCTTGGGTTGGTGGCTCGCGTAACTTCATGGCCAAAATGATGGTCATGGTTTAATGATAAAGAATATCCCATGACAATAGATAGGAAACAACTAGTTCTCGGTCAATCGTTTCGACACGTTTCCTTTGGTGGGATTTGAATATTGTGAGTTTCCAACATCCTGAAGTCCCGGATCTCCAAAGTCCCAAAGCCCGGAAAGATTAGCTCCCTTTTTGTGTAGCGAAGGGTTCTGGGGTCTTGGCCATATGGGGCTTTGACAAGCCCCCGAGGGATACACTCTCAGATCTTATCCGAGATTTGGTTAAGGCCACAGACTTGAGCCTGCGACCTCTAGGGAGAATGGTTTGAAGTAAGTGCCTTTCACTTCATAATCCAAATCCTATAACACGACAACGATAATTCTAAGGGATTAATAGGTTTCGAGTTATACCATAGAGTCTGTCCCGATTCTATATTTCCAGGCTTGGTCCCTAGATAGTCCCTTGAGGACTTTCCAATCAACATAGGGGTGAAAGTCTTATTCTACCAAATTCTTTTGAGACTCATTACTCATAATTATCCTTCTCTAAACAGAGGTAGGAACAAAACCATCTACAAAATATGCTATTCAAACTTTTCTTCCAATTTCTGAGGCCGCTAGGCCATCAAAGCCACGAATTCTACCACTCAAACAAGGTAAAATAATTTTCCATCATATATATCAAGAAAAAAATGCATATTACCACAAAACAACCAATACAACATAAAAACTTAGAGTCACACTTATCTAAAATTGGAAATCAGTGAAACTTCTTAAAGGGGTGCTCTTTTCTACGCAACCATAGGCACAATTTGTTCTTTGAGTATTCTTGAACTGGCCACCCCCTATCTAGACCATGATTCCACGAGATAGATGAAGTTTTCCTTTTTTATCAGCTACAACAAGGGACAAAGGTTACCCTCCTTGAAGTAAGTGCCTTTCACTTCATAATCCAAATCCTGTAACAAGACAATGATAATTCTAAGGGATTGATAGGTTTTGAGTTATACCATAGAGTCTGTCCCGGCTCTATATTTCCAGGCTTGGTCCCTAGATAGTCCCTTGAGGACTTTCCAACCAACATAGGGGTGGAAGTCTTATTCTACCAAATTATTTTAAAATTTATTACTCATAATTCTCCTTCTCTAAACAAAGGTAGGAACAAAACCATCTACAAAATATGCTATTCAAACTTTTCTTCCAATTTCCGAGGACGCTAGGCCATCAGAGCCACAAATTCTACCATTCAAACAAGGTAAAATAATTTTCCATCATATATCTCAAGAAAAAAATGCATATTACCACAAAACAACCAATACAACATAAAAATTTAGAGTCACACTTATCTAAAATTGGAAATCACTGAAACTTCTTAAAGGGGTGCTCTTTTCTACCCAACCATAGGCACAATTTGTTCTTTAAGTATTCCTGAATTGGCCACCCCCTATCTAGACCATGATGCCACGAGATAGATGAAGTTTTCCTTTTTTATCAGCTACAACAAGGGACAAAGGTTACCCTCCTTTTCCGACATGGCTCTGGTAGTCCAGTTCTCTATCCACCAAGAAAGGGAGCCTACTGTGATCGCTCACTTAATCACTATATCTCCCTTTATTAGCTTTATTAGAAACACTATCCAAGTTTTCATGTACCCAAAAAAACATATATTTCTCACTTCTCCTCAGAACGAGAGAGCCTCACATGCTCTACTTCCTTTGGAATGGTCTTTCGATCCATTCATGTGTATCTTCTACCCTATGCCCCTGATTTTCCTGGCTTTTATTACCTTTTATAGAAAGATTTTGTGGGTCATATCAGGAAGTTTCCAGAGAGGTGATTTTCCCATCTCCTCATTTACTCTTGAGGCAGACTTACCAACTACCATCTTGACTACTAATTAAATTTTTTGGGCTAGGAGACTGTTATCGGTCTCAACAATTTATATCCAACAACGTACTGGTCTAGAAGGGTCATCTCAACCATCACTGGTTCCCCTTACCATCCCCTCTTATGCATCATGATCCATACTAGCCACCTCCTTTCAAAAGTTATGCCACAATTTTCCATATATATATATATACACACAATACCTTTAATAACAAGGCTCATTGTCTTTTCCAAAATTTTCATGATGGGTTTGTCCACAGTATCTTATCAAAATATAATTATATTTACAAGTTGGGGGAAACATGTGTATTACAATCCCCTCCCCTTTAAAGGAACATTGTCCTCGATGTTCTACATGTTGTTGTGGTCTTTATGTACAACAATGAACAAAAATGAGTATGTAGGTTTCATGACATCCTCCAATTCCCATGTAGCTTCATCTGGACCAAAGTGTTTCCATTGCACCTTGACGTGTGCAATGATTATGTTATAGAGTGGAATATCCTTCATGTCTAGTATGCATTGGGGTTCTGGTAGGAATTCTCTCTCTAGTTCCACTTGGATCACAGACGAGTCAATTATATGATTATAATCATGTATATATTTCTTCAACAATGAAAAATAGAAAACATTGTGTTCTTTCATGGTGGGAGGAAGTGCTACTCTATATGCTAGAGGTACCAATTTATCCAAAATTTCAAAGGGTCCAAAAGAAAGCCAACTCCATATGATGATAATCAATCTCTTCCTCTCTACCATTAAAATATTTTCGGATGCGAGACTTCATAAGTTGTCCTCGTGCACACTCTAGGTCATTAACATAATTCTATATATATTTTTAAATATAAATGTATGCGTATTTGCAACAAAGTCTATCAAAAAGGGTATAGTTAAGGTGCTGATTACATTTGTTTAATATTAAATAAATTTTTAATTTTAATATTAATATTAATTAATATTTAAAAAAATAAAATAAAAATATTAATATTAATTATACTAAAAATTTAAAATAAGTTAATTTTAAAAATAAATATAAAAGATTTTAATTATATTAAAAAGTTAATATTTATATAGTGTTTTATTATTTAATATAATAACTGTATAAATAATGTAACATTAAGTTAATAAAAGTTAATATAGGGTTTAATAAATTTTTGTATAAATTTTCATAATCCATATATTATATTAATATAAATTATTAAACATTAATATAAGTTAATATAATATAACATTATAGTATATATTTTAATTATGTTAATATTTTTATATATGCTTCTACCTATTACTAACAACAACTACATTAATAATATATTAATGTGTCTGTAATTACATTAATAATATATTAATGTGTTCATATATGTGGATAGATGTATATTTAGTATATAGATTTTTTTTTATTAATATGTCAAATATGGATAGACACATTAAAAATATCAATGTAATTATTGCTATAGATACAAAAGATAAGGTTGTATTATGCATAGTTTAATTCATGGAATTGAAGAAAAAAGTCTTTGATATATGCAATGTTATAGTTTGAATTATAGATAGTTTAATCTCAACTTCAATAAAAAAAAGTCTTTGATACATGCAATTTGACATATGCATAAATAACTAACTAGATAGGCAAACCAACTTGATAAAGCCAAGGGATACCCAAGATCAACATGAAGGTTTTGTACCCAAAACTTGGCTTCAATAGACTCAAGACTAGTTTGTGAGGCTAGAGGCTAGATAGTGAGGCATAATTAATTGGAAATATATTTAAATATTCTTGATTTGTGAAACACAATTAATTTTTTTATAATATCTTGTGATAGTCCAAGTTTTAGTATAGGATATTTTTTGGGAATATTTTCTTTATCAAAAATTGTTATATCTGTATTGTTATATCTGTAGAATTGAGTGATTAATTATGTGTGATTGCAAAATAAAATTTTACACACTTTAATTCAAAAATACAATTTAGATAACATAAATGATGATTTCATATGTAACCAGATTCTAACCAAATAAAATTAGAACAATTATACAACGCATTCCTTGATACTTTAGATAATTAATCAACTTCATGATTAATTGGAAATAATATTTAAATATTGTTATTAGATTGTTCGAATGAATTTTGAATTCAATGGAATCTTTACTAACCGTTAGATGGTAACGGTATTCTTTATTAAATATCTTATGGAATGAGATAGCTGGTAGTTTTGCTTCATCGTTTCGGCCTTCTCTACGACCACTTACCGTAGTGTGGAGAGCTCCTTCGCGTTGTTTGTTCAATGTTTTGAGGAGTATGGACGTTGAATTTTCACCCCATCTCTGAATATCTTTGCTGGAAGGCATCCATTGCGACAACAAAACCTATGATTGAAGGAAGCCATTGAAAAGTAGAAGAGAATTCGCTCTTTGAAAGCTATAATCTGGTTTAACCCCTTGAGAGCAATGCATCTGTGGACATTCATTTGTGTCTGGAACGCTGTGTACTGTTTCTCACATCTGTTATTTGCGGCTAAAGTTTTGGGTTTCCTGGCGTGCTTCTGTTTCTTTCTCTCGGATATATTGTACATGTATGGCATTTTGAGTGAACGTGTTCACAACCAAATTCAAATGATTAAATCAGAATTTGGCCGTTACTTTCTTTGGTCACTGATTATGTCCTGCTGCATTATTCCACTCACAGAACCTCCATTGTAGATATTGTATATGGATTGAGTAATCATGTTCCCAACTAGAAGCTGGGTATTAGTCATTTTGGTGGATCAATCAGCTTGGCCGAGATGGAGAGAGTTTGTTTTACAGTTTGTTCACTACTCGCAGTATATGGAATGAGTAAGCATGGTCCCAACCAGAAGCTGGGTTAGTGGATCAATCAGATTGGACGATATGGAGAGCGTTTCTTTTAGAGTTTGTTCAATGCTCGCATTATTTACGTAGTAGCTGATCTTTTGATCTGTAATCGTATAACATAAGGGTTTATTACCATTGTTTATATAGATCGTACTTTGATTCTTTTATAGTAAGCAAGGTTTCATTCATGGATTTGAAAAACATTGACATATAATTGATACAAGATTTGATAACTCCCTCGCCATTTTATGTATCTGCATTATTTTGTTGCATTTTTATGTTATGTTTTATGAGATGATGATTAATGATGAATTGGTAGATCAGTTAGTATATGAAATATGGATTTTATGTTTAGAGTATTTTAAAATTGTATTTTTATGCTCAAAAATATTGAGAGAAGGGTTTCAAGATTATCATAATTTTGATGATCTAAATACTTAGAAAATTTTATATTATAGAAATATTTTTAAATTGAGATTTAATTTGTGTATTTAAGTATAATTTAGATATAATCAAGAAAATTTGAGAAAAAGTATTTTTCATCTTCAATTCTATTTCAAATTTTTTCATAATCTATAACCCTAAAATGTAACAGAAAAACCCAGACTTAAGATGTTTGCCTTGCTACTCCACCTTAACATATGATGGTGTTCTTGGCGTCCGATTTTATCTCACATTTTACATATTATTAATAGCCAATTCAAATAGCTTACTTGGATTGCGATCTTTCTCCCTGTGAAATCTGAAGGGTACAAACTGACCACTGCACAGTAATACGTTTCTTTGTTCGATATTTTCCTGCTATCATTCCAAGTGATGACGGTGTTCTTGGCGTCTGATCACATCTCATCTTTTACATTAATAGCCAATTCAAATAGCTTACATAGATTTCGATCTTTATGGCCGTGAAATCTGAAGCATACAAAGTCACCCTTGCAGAGTAATTTCTCCCTTTGCTTGATATTTTCCGGCTATCTTTCCAAGTGATATGACGGTGTTCATGGCGTCCGAGCGACTCGAAGTTATGAATGGCTTCTCCGCAGGAATAATCGCGGTCTCCCTGTGTACTACATAAAATAAGGGGCGAAGACTTCACTTTCCGATCATAAAATCGTTCTATCTAGACATTATTTAATCTTTCAATGAAAGATTATATTGATGAAAATGCTCCATGACAAATAGCTGCCCAGAATGAAGCCTAACTTCATCTTGTTGATCAAGTTAAAAAATAAATCCATCCTAAATCATGAGCCAGAAATGCAGCTATACACCCAATAAACCTGATTTTGATCCTTCTACGAAAATTTTCATTTCAACCCAGATCAATCTGTGTTGAAGTCTATGCCATCACTTAGTTCTCTGAGAAACTTATAAAAATCAAGCTATTTTCTCTTATGAAACTCCCCTCCAAATAAGGCAGGGTTCGTTAATTATTGTCCTGTAAATGCCTGTTTGACATTTATTACACGGTTCTGGTTATTTCCTGGAACTGTATTGCTGGCTTCTTGGACTGTAGTGAAAATTCCTCAAACTCTCACCGTAGCAACGATCAGCACAAGGGCTTTTCCAGAGTTCACAGGAATCGCCTTTAGTTTTCAAAATGAACGATCCTTCACTTCCATTGAAACTTTCTCGGGCATTCAAATGTCCTAACAATGCAGTACGCAGATTCTCTACAATTAACCGTGGATGAAATTCGTTCGATGAAAATAATCTAACAAAGTACGGTCTATATGTTAGAGAATAATGGAGAAATGTCATATGGTTAGAAAAGATTTCTAATGTACTCAGATTGATTTGTTGTTGAGTAGTTTTTAGATCTACTAATTTAAGTTCTGATTTGTGGTTGAGTAGTTTTTAGATTTACTAATTATGTTGAAAGGCCTATACTTATTGATTATGGGCATATTTAATGATATTTTAATTTTAAATCTTAATTTTATGGTTAGGAATTGAAGATGTTAGCATATTTTTAGTCGTCCTTCCAAATTAATGAATGAGATTTATTGTTCATAACTTCCTTACATTTATAAATGTATGAGTTAACATGTTTACTTTTTTATTAACAAGAATTAATATCTATTCAAGATTTTATTGCCACGTTTAATAGATGAGTAGCAAGCACTACCTCAAATAGATTACACTTATAACTATTGGGATGTGAACCGTAGCCACGTTTGGCATGTGTTGTGAACCGTGGCCACGTTTGGCTTGAGTTTTGTGTTATAATTATGGCTGATGATGGTCATACGATCAACCACAACAATCATTTTTGTGGCCATTCATGGTTATATACGTTTTTATATATTTATTTTGAATTATATATGTTTCGGAGTAACTGTAACATCATGATTCACTGGACCGGTTATTGCGATTCCTAAACAGTTGTCTGCCACAGTAGAAAACAGTTGTTTACCTCGCACACCAGCTGCCCCTTAGCCTGCGTTATGGATCATTGGAGAGCCCACTTTTCAATTTCATGCGATGGGTTACCAGGTTGTGCATGAGCCTGCGTTATGAATCAATGGAGAGTCCACTTTTAAATTTCATGCTATGGGTTACCAGGTAGTGCGTGAGCCTGCTTTATGGATCAATGGAGCGCCTGTGCATTTCTAACGATGCTGCGCACATCTCCCTTCCGGCTGTGTTATTATTTGTATTTGGTTCCTTTGCTATGGACCATTTGTCATTTTCAGTTTCTTTTAATGGTTAATGATTCTCCTCATTAACATCATGAAGGTAGGTTGCAATCCACAAGCTAGCTTTATTTACCTCATGCAGATTACAGTAATGCAGATTAAGCTTGTAGGAATAATGGAAGATTAGCTTAGATCTAGGGTTAGGGTTATAACATTAAACGCGGATTATGTCCACCATAAGGTTCATTATTACAGTCTGAGCTCATAGGAATAATGGCACATTCTTTGATATCTATTTATATTTATTTTTATTGTGAAATTCCAATTTGATATTCTCATATCTATTCATCTTTTAATTTTATTGTGAAATTCCAATTTTATATTATCTAATATCCTATGCATACTGCTGACCTCGCTCTACCTATCTTGAAATCATGGTAAACGTGAAATTCATACAATAAAAAATAGACCCAAAATTGGAGGGATGCAACTGAAGCCTTTATGTATCTTATTCTAATAGCACATAGTCTTTACTTTTTTGCTAGCTATGAGTGTTCTGTTGTTTTGAAACTCCAGAGGATCTCTTCTGTTGTTTTGAAACTCCAGAGGATCTCTACACGGAAGTCATATAAAGATTCTTTTGAATCAGTCCAATTTTTAAAAATATAAGTGCAATTATAATGTTTATGGATTTTTAAATATTTATTTGTATGAAAGTTCTGAGTTTTCTACTATCCTAATAACTATTAAAGAATTCAGTTAAAAGAATCTAGCCTTACAGCTACAGTTTTTAGAGTACGATTTTGGCAAATAGTTTAAAAAACCTTACTAAATTCTACAACGAGAATGTCTCATAGTAAAAATATATTATATTTATTATATTTCAATAAAAATATATTAAATTTATTATTTGATTATAAAATAAATTAATACATAGCTATACGGAAGCCATTATAATATTTGATTACATTATTTTATTATTTGATTAGGGGAGCCATGTTAGTCCTGATGCTTTATTTACTTAACCGTAGCTTCTGATCCTAATATTACATCAATTCAAATGCATCGGATTATCATATCGTGCCCTCGGTTGGTGAGAAAAGGGATTCTTCAGTTGTTTATCACAAAGCGGGCACTTCCACTTGTATATATATTAAGTTGACATCACATTGTTTATTGCAAAGCGGGCACTTCCACTCGTATATTTATTCCGCAAACGATATATGAACATGTTAGTTGTTCATAATACATAACATTCTAGCACTTCCACGCGTATATATATTCAACAAAATATATTAATATTTTATTTAACAAAAACATTTTTATTTTGTGTGGGCGTTTCAATTAACGGTGGAATTGAATGCGAATCGTGATTGTGCAGGTTATTAGAGTTACAGTTATAAAATTCTAAACTATTTTAAAGTGTTCTTTCCATTTTTGAATTATATATTTATCTTGTATCAATTATATGTCAATGTTTTTCATGAGTTTTTAATATGAATAACAACCAAAAAAATATTATTAGGGGTGGATGGGTATGGTCGGTGGATGTGAAGTGCTAGTATCAGCCTCAGGGTTTCAATCAACAATGCTTTATGTGGGCGTTTCATTTAAAGTGGAATTGGATACGCATAGTCTTTGTGCAGCTGCATAGATTAATAGAGTTAAGGTTATAAAGTTATAAACAGTATAATCTTTAAAAAAATTGTAAATATATGTAATTTTACATTAATTAAATACAATTTTAATATAATTAAATTTTATTTTAAATATTAATATAATTTTAAATCTTATTTTTAATATATATTTATATATAAATTTAATATAATTAAATTTTATAAAGTTTTAAATAATTTAATCTTTAAAAAATTTAAATATATTTAACTATACATTAATTAAATACAATTTTAATTAAATTTTTAATATATTAATTAAATATAATTTTACATTTTATAATTATTTTTAAAAGTTATTATTATTTTGTAAATAGAATTAATCATTTTGTCTCATAATTATTTTCTAAATTAAATAATTTTTTTGTTAAAATTTTTAATTGTAATTGATTAAATAAAATTTTATCATTAAAAAATTTGATCCATTTCAAATGATTAAAATAGTGTTTTTTTTTTTTTTTAAATCAATTAATATCTTACATTGTACATTAATGTAAATTAATACTTTAATTTATATTAATGTAATAATGTGTTATTAATATAAGCATTGCTAAGATAAGAACAAATTCTCACGAGCTCCATAGTGAAATTGGGCGTTGGTCAATTCCTAAAAAGCCATGGGATGAAAGAGTGTGTCACCTTTGTGACACTAAGAAGGTTGAAGATGAAAAAGACTTTCTCTTAGATTGTCCAACCTATACCTCTATTAGATCTCATTTTCAAAATATTGATCACACTATCAACCTTCCTAACAATTCCAAATGTTGTTATTTGAATGTCATCCGTAGTCTTGGTCAATGATGGTCATGGGCAGCCATGGTCACTTATGGATAAGAACTGGAAAATATGGTTAACCATTGTCAACCATGGTCATGGTCAACCAAGGTCAACCATAGTGAAGGTCATCCAAAGTGAACGCCAACCATAATGAAGGTCATCCAAAGTGAACACCAACGGGTAAAACAAGTTGATTTCCTTTAAATGTTCTTAGGAAAAATATAAATTATCATCTATAATGTATGAATCAAGTAGATTTGTTATCAATGAGCTTAGAACAATATAACTCATCATCTACAAAGATCCATATGGTTTGTTATCAATTCTCCTATAATAACTATAACTCATTAAATGATTTGTTGTTACAATGTGACGAACATAGTGTTGACTCTTTCAATTTGATGAACATTGCGTCGAGTTTCGCAATTTAACGGACATAACCATATTTTCGCAATGGGACGAACATTATTTGCCATAACCATATTGTCGCAATGTGATGAGCATAACCATATTGTTGCAATGTCATGAGCATGACTTACCATAACCACATTATCGCAATGTGACGAACATAACCATATTGTCACAATATGACGAACATGAATGGCCATAACCACATTATCAGAATGTGACGAAGAAAACCATATTGTCACAATCTAATGAACATGACTGGCCATAACCATATTGTTGCAATGTGATGAACATAATCATATTGTCACAATGTGACAAACATGAATGGCCATAACCACATTATCACAATGTGATGAACATAACCATATTGTCACAATTTGATGAACATGACTGGCCATAACCATATTGTCACAATGTGACGAACATAACCATATTGTCGTAATGTGATGAACATAGCCTCGCAATCACAATGTGATGAACATGACCATATTTTTCTCAATGTGACCAAGATAGCCTCATCATCGCAATGTGATGAACATAACCATATTGTTCACAAAGTGTCAAACATAGCCCTATCATTTCAATATGACGAACATAGCCTCGTTGTCTTAATGTGACGAATATTGCCATATTGTCACAATGTGACGAACATAGCTTTGTTGTCGCAATGTGACAAACATAACCATATTTATGGAATGTGAAGAGTATATCCTCGAATCTTGCAATGTGATGAACATAGCATTGAGTCTCTCTATTTGACGAACATAGCACCAAGTCTCGGAATGTGACGAACATAACCATATTTTCGCAATGTGACAAACATGACTTACCATAACCATATTGTCGCAATGTGACGAACATAACCATACTGTTGAAATTTCATGAGCATGACTTGCCATAACCACATTATCGCAATGTGATGAACATAACCATATTGTCTCGATCTAACGAACATGAATGGCCATAATCACATTATCACAATGCGACGAAGAAAACCATATTGTTGCAATCTGGTGAACATGACTGGCCATAACCATATTGTTGCAATGTGATGAACATAACCATATTGTCTCAATGTGATGAACATGAATGGCCATAACTACATTATCACAATGTGATGAACATAACCATATTGTCACAATCTACTGAACATGAGTGGCCATAACCATATTGTCGCAATGTGTCGAACATAACCATATTGTCGTAATGTGATGAACATAGCCTCACCATCGCAATGTGATGAACATAACCATATTGTTCGCAATGTGACCAACATAGCCTCATCATCGCAATGTGATGAACATAACCATATTGTTCACAATGTGTTGAACATAGCCCTATCGTCGCAATATGACAAACATAGCCCTGCTGTCATAATGTGACGAATATTGCCATATTGTCACAATGTGACGAACATAGCTTTGTTGTCGCAATGTGACAAACATAACCATATTTCGGGAATGTGACGAATATAGCATCGAATCTTGTAATGTGACGAACATAGCACTGAGTCTCTCCATTTGACGAACATAGCACCGAGTATCGCAATGTGACGAACATAACCATATTTTTGTAATATGACAAACATGACTGGACATAACCATATTGTCGCAATGTGATGAACATATAACCATATTGTCACAATGTGATGAACATGACTAGCCATAACCACATTATCGCAGTGTGACAAACATAACCATATTGTCGCAATGTCATGAACATAGTCTCGTCATTGCAATGTGACGAACATAACCATATTGTTGTAATGTGACGAACATTGCCTCATCATCCTGATCCGATGAACATATCCTCGTTGTCACAATGTGACACAAATATCATGTCGTCATAATCTCACAAAAAATGTCTTGTCATCATAATGTGATGAACATAGCCCTGTAGTTGAAATAAATGCCATGTCATCGCAATGTGATGAATATATGAAATTTAATTTCATCACATAGCCATACGACATACGATGAACATATGACATTTATGTTCATCACGTAGTTATTTTTTACTTATATGTCCTATCATCTCCATGTGATGAACATGGACCCATCATTGCAATATCCCCTTCGTCGTCAATATGTGACAAACAATATACTATTATCGCAATGTGATGAACATAGCCCCATCGTCACAATGTCATGCAAATATCATGTCGTCATAGTGTGACACAAATATCGAGTCGTCGTAATCTGATGAACTTAGCCCCTCCCTCTTTATGTGACAAAAATAACCATATTGTTGCAATATGACGAATGTAGCCTCGCCGTCACATTTCCATCAACATAGCTTCATCGTCGCAATGTTACGCAAATATCATGTCCTCATAATGTGACAAACAATTCCAAATGTTGTTATCTAAATGTCATCCGTAGTCTTGGTCAACGATGGTCATGGGAAATATGGTTAACCATTGTCAACCATGGTCATGGTCAACCAAGGTCAACCATAGTGAAGGTCATCCAAAGTGAACGCGAACCATAATGAAGGTCTATAGAAGTTAACCATGGTGAAGGTCTACATAAGTTAACCATGGTCATGGTCAACCATAAATAACCATGATCATGGTAATCCAAGGTCAACCTTACTTAACCATGGTCATGGTCTACTATAGTGAACCTTTTCTTCCCAAAGTCAACCAAGTTCTACCAAACTTAACCATGGGCATGATCAACCATAAGTATGATTATTGTAAATTATTGTATTAATACTTCAATAATGTATTATTAATGTATTACTACTTTAGTAATGTATTTATTAAAATATTGATACTTTAATAATGTATTATTAAAGTATTAAAACTTTTTTAATGTTTTAATTATTTAATATTAATGTTTTAGTGTATTAATATTAATAAATACATTAATAATGTATTATTACTTTAATAATGTATTATTTATGCATTACTTTATTAGAGTATTAATACTTTAACCATGTGTTGATGTATTAATTAATTAATAAATACATTATTAATGTATTAGTACTTTAATATTTTACATTGTACATTAATATATTAGTTAATTAATACATTACATTATTAATGTTTTTGTATTTATATAACAATATTCTAAAATAGTTTTAATGTATTTTTATTTTATTATAATATTAATAGTTTAATAATATATTATTTAGTATTGCAAATTAAAATATTTATTAATTTCATTAATACATTACATTATATATTCATGTATAAAAAAAATAATTTATACATTACATTAATTTAATTACATATTTTATATTAATATTAATTAATTAATACATTACATTCATACAATACGTTATACATTAATGTTTTAATATTTTAATTTATAAATTACATTAATTTTTCAATACATTTAATAGGTTTATTTACTATTTTATACATTAATTTTTATATCATTAATATATTATTTAATTAATACATTAATGTATTATCTCATCAATATATTAATATATTATTACTTTATTAATGTTTTAATACTTTATTAATATATAAAGTATGTTTTATTATATTAATATCATAATGATTATGATGATGATTAACCTCCACTAAAATCTAATTGACTAATATAATACTTTAATGTATTATAAATATATTTTTATTTTATTCAAGTTTTATTAATGCTTTATTGTTTTAATATATTATTGTACTTTTAATGTATTATTATTTTATTTACTTATTGTTAAGACTTTATTAATGTATTTATAATTTAACAACATATTAATTAATTAATACAATACATTAATAAGATATTTATTAATTAAATTATTATATCATTAATACGTCACATTATACATTAAAATATTGATACTTTAATTTATATATTACATTAAGATATTAATTAATCAATACATTAATACTTAAATATATTAATTTAATGTTCTTTTAATTATTAGTATATTACTTTATAATTAATTTAGTGACTTATTTATTTTTTATTAATTTATTTGTAATATACGAATGTATTAATATTTTATTAATTTATAAAAAATGTTTTATTTTATAAATGTATTGTATTTAGTGTATTAATTTATTTTTTATTAATGTTTTATTTTTTTTAATTAATTAATACCTTTCATTATACATGAATGTATTAATGTAATGTGTTAATATTTATGAGTATATATTACAATAATGTAAAAAATAATTAACAAATTAATTATGTAATTATATATTAATGGTTGTTCTTCACCATTGGGTGTCAACTAGCAACAACCACTTTATAAAAGTGGTTGATATAGGCGGATCAACTCCATTAGTTTGGAAAGGTGAATAAATGAGGCAGATCGGTGGTGTATATCAACCACTTTTATAAAGTGATTGTTATTAGTTTAAGAGGCTGCTAGGGACGGGCTATCCTTACCTATATAAATTTTATATGTAATTTATTAAATTAAAATGGATTGTGTGACCAGTTTCTCACTTCTATAAGCACTTGTGACCTTATTGTCAGCTGTGTCATTTCTCCAATTTTAATTTGGTATCAGAGCCATACCACATCTCTTGAGTGCGCGTCCACTGGTGCAGGAGCCGTCGTCGACTTGTGTGAGGGCCCGTCGGTTGATGTGTGGAGTTCTGAGGAACCACACTCGTTTGGAACCCGCAGTCCGCGTGGAGAATTCTTGTTGCTGAAGCCCGCTCGGAGAGCATTGCTGCCGCTGCCAAAATCTACACCACAGGGCCGCCTGCCATAGGAGCCACCTCTGCCAATTTGAACAGAGACCGATCATTGTTATGTTAAGAATACTGGGTTTATTTGACCGCTGCTGTCGAATTATCGCTGCTATCACTACTTTGGAGCCCACTGAACCCACGACCACGAACCTGTGTGCACTGATTCATTCCAGGAACATACATTCCAGGAGCGCTGCTGCACCGATCTGACTCACTAAAACTGCCATATGACTCACTAAAACTGCCATACGAATTTGGTATCGTGGAACCGTGGACGTGCAGTGAGAGGGCCATAGAGTCGGATTCATGTAGCTGCCAGCCGATTTTTGGAGACGAAGTAGCCGACGCGGCTCCAGCCCGAGCATTTCAACGAAGAACATGAAGAGATCGGTGTCATAGAATTCGCTGTAAGTGTGCTTGTGAAGGAGTTTGTCGATCGCCCTTCTGTCAACCTCAGACATTAGCTTGGCCTCAAGAGTGCCGTCGTGAACAACGTTGTTCACCACTCTTCCTGCATCCCATAGTTGGGAGGGTCTTTATGGGAGTGACGAGTGTAGACGACTCGGATGTTCTGGGCTCGACAAGACTCGATCATGTGACGAATCACGATTGAAAAGTTTGTTGCAGTGTCACTATTTGCAGTTTATCCTTGTACTTAAATTTGAGAACTGGCTTGCATAATACATTGAAAATCCATCCTTGGTAGTTGTTTGCATTAGAATTTGGTATCTGATCAATGCTTCCAGTGTGCCCAGTTCGTTGATGAGGGCAATTCAGATTTGATCACTACGTTAGAGAGTAGGTTCACGATATGTGGAAGAGAAAACTCGTGGAAGAGAGAATGAAGAAGTGGTTTTCCATAACTATTGGCCGTTGATGCAGTCGTCATCATAGCCGAAGCAATAGCAGCTGGACTCCAATCCAGATGATTCTGTTTGATCATCGCTGCATTCCTGCAACGTGGGGTGTCGCCATACTAGTACCTGAGACCAGTGCGAAGTTCTGCTCTGTTTTTCATCATGGATAACAGTTTTTTCTATGGCCTTTTTGGGTGGTGGAAGATTGCAAAAGCTTTTGAAAGCTCCACACAATGAACATAGATGGTTAGAGTAGGAAAAAAACAATTTGGGTGAGCTGAATTTAATCTGGATCAATATTGGAACTACTCCAGGAACCCATTTGAGGCTAGCATTGTGTAAGAGGTGGTTTGCGTACTTACATCTATTGCATAAATTATTTTTATTGGTCAGAGTGAGATGAGAAGAAAGTGAAGTTCTCATGGGTCAACAAAGGAGGTTGAAACAACTCCTGAGAGAGTGAAACAAATGAGGAGGAAGAATAACATGAAGAATCATTATATTTAGTAGAGTAGTATGATGTGTTTCTAGCTGAAGAACCCATGAAGAATTTGATGAGCAGAATGTTGAGGAATGAAGAATCTGATGAATTATATGAAATAGTGATGTCAAATTTGTCATTCTTTTGAGGTATAAATTATGAATCTTGGGCAACTGAAATGAAAAAGTTACGATGATTAGTAGATTTATTGCATTATGATCAATAAGGTCGTGTCAATTTCTATGATAAGAGAACATGTGCAATAGCATTACAACTTATTATATCAGGTGGATGAAAACATTTTGTCTAGTATTTTGGGTGAATTTGGTGAAATGCCTAGCTAGTATTTTGGGTGAATTTGGTGAAATGCCTAGTGCAAAAATATTTTGGGATATTCTTGAAATGAAGAAGTTGATAAAGGTATTGACACTCTTGAATAGAGATTGAAAATGACATTATTGAAGTCACAATGATTAATGAAGAAACTGACAGTAAAATAGCATTTAGTGATTTGGTGAATTCAACTGAGATTGATAATGGAAATGAATGTATAACTTCTAACTTCTAATGAACCCCTCGGTGAATCTTTGGTCAATTTAGTTAAATATGATGATGAAAACTTTTCAAGTGAAGGTTGGTTACAAGTGTTACACCAGAATAAACTCATAGATGATTTGTTAAGTGGAAAAGTAACCTTGTTTGCAGAACATGTAGATGAAACTACAACATGGAATATTGTTGCAAAAGAAAAGGCAAAAGACAAAGATGATTCAACACTTGAAGACAATAGCCTTAATTCAAAAACAATAAAAGTGCACCAACAATAAAAGCAAAGAAGTTGAACAAGAAGAGCACTGAAATGAAGTGTCAACAAAATTTGCAGAAGAGTTATAGTTTCTTGAAGATTGGCTTAAAACACCATATTTTAATCGAGCATGCACAAAATTTGTAGTAGCAGACAATAGAAATGAAGAATCACTAAATGATGAAGACGACATAGAATGGAAAGCAACAATGGATACATCTGATGAAGTTCATGGCATTCTCATGCTTTGGAGTCCTGAAGAAATTATATTTTACTATGAGTTAATGTTGCAACAAATTGATGATCAAAAGATCAATAGTGAAGAGCAAACAACAAAGAATGGTATGTGACAACAGTTCACATACAAACAATTTTTCGAAGAAAAAGTTGAAGAGGACAAGCATGAACAGTGTTAAATAATTTTAAGATTGATGACAAACACCAACAAAAAGATTAAGGATAAGAAGTTGAAACATGGAATTTTCAACAAAAGAGAAAGAGTTAAACTGAAAATGCATAGAGGTTTCAGAATATGGAAAAGGAGGAAGAGAAAAACTCACTCAGACAAGGAGTTGAAACAAATTTTAAGGTTTTGTTTGAATTTTCCTTTGTAATGTTTGTAAGTCTAGATGAGACCAAGACCAACATGCATGTTATGTATTTTTATTGTATTTAAGGAGGAGTGTTAGAGAATAATGGCGAAATGCCAGAGTTAGAAAATTGTTAGAATAAATTTCTAATGTAAGAAAGATTTGTGTTTGAGTGGTTTTCAGATCCACCAATTTAAGAGGCTCTTAGGGCCTATCCTAGCCTATATATTTGTATTCAATTTATCAAATTGAAATGGATTGTGTGAGAGGAGTCTCACTTCTATGAGCCCTTGTAGCCTCATTGTCGATGGTGTCATTTTTCCAATTTTAATTCTATAAATGGTGGCAATGCATTTTAGGATAACAACATTTCTGTAAAGTCTTGCAAGTCTATCATACATAAACCAACTCCATATGTTGATAATCAATGTCATCCTTTCTGGAATTAAAATATTTTCAGATGAGAGACTTAATAAATTATCCCGATTAAACTTCATAAATTATTTTCAGATGGGAGACTTCATAATGTCATTAAATATCCCATTTAGGTTAATGACATTATTCTAAATCCTTATAAAACCCTCACATATAAATGACAGTAATCACATATAATGACAGTAATCACATATAAATGGCAGCTACATTAAAGCATTTATTTCTACCAACCAATAGTGTTGTATAATAAATGTATTTAGTTTGAGATTAAACTAAGATATAAATGAAATTTATAAATGACACTTTTTTGTTATTTAAATTATATTTCTAAAGGTAGAAATAAATCAAAACGTTACTTTCTTTCTACAAACCAATAATGTTATATAATAAATGTATTCAACTTTCTTTTTACAAACCAATAATATTGTATAATAAATGTATTCAATTAGAAACTAAACATCACATTTAAGTTAATGACATTATTCTAAATCCTTATAAAACCATGATATATAAATGACAACCATATTCGAGCATTTCTTTTTACAACCAATAACCAATAGTGTTGAATAATCAGTGGATTTCATTGAATGTAATAGGGTGACATTGTTGTATTTCCAAAAACATAAATTGGTTTTGGGATTTTTAAGAAGGAAATGAATGAGACTTCATTAACAATATCTTTCTAAATATTTGCAATGTCCTCAAATATTATATAGATTTTTTTACATTAATCAATGATTATTAATGTAATAGGGTGAAATTGTTGTATTTTTAAAAATATAAATTAGTTTTGGGACTTTTATGAAGGAAATGAGTGAGATTTGATGAAGGTTCACATAGCATTTTATGTTAACAATATATTTCTAAATATTTGCAATGTACTTGATCAAAGGCATTTTATGTTAATAATATCTTTCTAAATATTTGCAATGTACTCATTTTTTTTTTAATAATCAATAAGTTAAGTTGTGTATTGAATTTAATGAAATATGGTTGATTGCATTCTTCTTTTACATTAATTCAAAATTTACATAATGTTAAGTGTTTAAGACATTTAAGAATGAATGTTTGTTATTTCTTTTTATATTATTTTTTATATTATTCTATAATATTTAGTATTTAAATTTTTTATTAATGATTTAAAATATTAAGTGTTTGAGATATTTAAGAATGAATGCTTGTTATTTCTTTTTCATGTTTAGTGTTTGAAACTTTAATTTATGATTTAAAATATTAAGTGTTTGAGATATTTAATAATGAATGTTTGTTATTTTTTTATTTTTTTAAAAGTTATTTCATAATGTTTAGTGTTTGAAATTTTCATGAATAAAAATAATATGAGATTTTCATCATGATTTAAAAGCATTTATATTTATTTATATTTATTTTGTAAGGCATTTTAATTATGAATAAGTTTTCATGTATAAAACCAATTACATAATATCATTTATCCTATCGTTTTTTAGTTTTATGGTAGTTATTATTGTATCATAGTTGAGTCAATAGTTCATTCATAAATTCAATTTGGTTGACATCCATATACAATCCAAGTTGAGCTCCTTGTGTTATTAAGGAAAGTTGTTCTAGTTGTAGTAGAAGAACATTATCCTAGGTACTACCAAGGGTTAGGTTTATCTTTACCATAGTTTCAAGCCTGTGATTTATCATAGGGACATCAAATCCATTAACATTCTGCTTGATGACCAAATGAATGCTCATGTGTGTGACTTTGGCCTGGTGAGGATGATGACTAAGGAAGAAGAAGGAGAATCTCCTATGGTGACGAGGGTAGATAGGATGCACAACCACCTAGCTCCAAACTATTCTCTCTACAACCAACTTATAGGAAGAATCAATGTGTATAGTTTGGGCACTGTGTTGTTGGAGATGACGAGCAACAAAATGGCCTTGGACACCTTAGAAATAGACCTTCAATTCCCTGATTACAAATTCAACGTGGATGCTTGTGAAGGAAAGAAAATGTATTTAAGTAAGAGATGAAATATCCATCATAATAGGTTATGAGTATCACAGTGAGGTTCATTTTAGTGGGTATTATGTGCGCTCATGTTATGGTGTCTTTCAAACCCATGACTGAGGAAACTCTGAAGATGTTGAAAGGGAACATTGAGGTTTCTGAAATACCTGACAGGCCTTTTCCCTATGACATACTGATCTCTTGGCGACAAAAAAAAGAGAACTTGAAATTACTAGATACATTCAATCTCTATTAGGGGCATCAATGGTGTTCAACTAGGTAGGTTATCATTGAACAACATAATTTTCTTATGAATATTTTATGAAAATTTCAAAAATTTCTTCACAATGTCAACCTTTGAAATAATGTATTTTTACCTTCAAAGTGAATGGAAATATCGTGCAAACTACATCTTTATGAACAATATTAAGAAAACCAATGTGGAATCATATTTCCTAATTTGTTCAAATGTTGTTGTGTTCCTTTCACCATCAAATTTTGACAAGAACTTATGTATCTTTCTAGGGAGTTCATGCAAAGGTCCTTGCAATCCCAATGCACTATGGACCTCCCATGGAGGTATTTGAGATAGACATTAAGATAGATTCAAATAAAGCATAGCTCTATATAGGGTGGCTTTCCATTGACACTCATTCTAATGTGCCAAAAATGTTGACAAGGGGAAATCTCGCATTGTAAACATCATAGGTTCACCCCAACATGAATTCCTAAGATTTAAAGAATAAGAAAAAAATACAAAACTAGAAGAAATTATTTCCCTTAACAGCCACAATAGTTTAGTATTGACAATTACGGGCTAACTTTCACCCATGGGATAAGTTTCCATGTTCTTTTCCAAAAAAATATTCGTCAATTTCTATTTTTTATAAAAATGATAACCCAAATTTTATAGGACAAAATTATTTAATTCTAAAAATCACCAAAATTTCACCACAATTATCTAGAAACTATATAAAATCCTTTTAAATTTGAATATTTTGCAAAAATATTATCAAACAATTTATAGTTATCATTTATTTTTTATTTTTTATTTTTTTTATGTGCCCACGATGCCCCTTACGTGACACACATTGTAAGTCGGAGAAATTTAAACTCAAAACCTCATGAAACTTCATATTCACGACACTTGCCAATTGAACTACCCCTCTGAGAGCCTTTATAATTATCATTTTAATAATTAATAACATTCACAAAATTTTACAAACTTTATAATAAATATGAATCTTTAACATTTTCCTTAATACATAAGAATGCATAAAATAAGTCCTATACCATAGCATACACTAAAATTGATCTTCCATTAAAATGAAAAGAAAAATGTGGTTGGAGAAATGTCACAATAAATCTTGTATACGTGTCAAGTTGACACATGTTTAAAACTACTTTTGTATTGATGCTATTGTTAAAATGACACCCTCGATTTGTGTTACATATTCTTCACTACAATGTTGGTGGTTAGTTTCAATTTAGTTGATATCATCCAATGAAGAACTAAAACCATTGTTCTCGATTTCAATTTGACACTAGCTCGAGTTAAACTAACCATAGAAGCTAGAGGCCACGATGGTGGTTTCATCACAAATATGCAACAAAAGATTTATTTTATGTTTGTATTGGTCTCTAGAGTTAAGGAAGGAAGACCTTCCATGTTATGCATTAATTTCAGTTCGATTTGGATTTTAGTGTAATGTTCTATCAACCAATATAATTTGGGCTAAGGCATCATGTGTATCCTTACGAGATGTAGAGCCGCAATCGAATAACACGAAATATTTTGATGGCAATTGCTCGAAAGGCAAATGACCGACAATAGTGTTAAGTTATGCGACATCGCATGCCCTTTTTCTACTTTCCAAGGTAAGGGTTTAGTGTCGAAGAAGGTTAAAGAAGGTTTGGTAGAGCCTAATAGATTTCCAAAGAGAGTTATCAGGTTATTCCATTTAATATCATAAAATTAAAATTATCAGGTTTAAATTAAAAAACTTTTCCAGTAGAGAAACAATTATCCAAACCCAGCATAGGCAAGACCTTTTAACTATTTGATTTAAATAGATAATTACTTTATCATAACATCTTTATACAAAAATCGTTTTTTTATCAAATGCAGAGGATAGATAGGGGTTTCAAATGAGTGTTCGTAGAGCTTCTTTCAAAACCAAATCCAAGTCATGTCCAAGTCATGTCTAGAATGGGTTTTTAACTAAAAACAAGTCTATATTTTTGTTTTAGATTTCAAAACCAAATCCAAGTCATGTCTAGAATGGGTTCTTAACCAAAAACAATTCTATATTTTGTTTTATATTTATGTCATGTAGGATTTCAATGCATTCAAATACATTAAAATGATTTGAATAATCACATCAAAGATTTAATCTAATAAAAAAGTGCATTGGCTTTTAATGCATGATAAACCAAGCACTTGGAAAAAGTGTTGATTCTACCCAAAACTCAATTTGGAGTAGCTTCTGATACAAAACAATCTCTTTATCCTAGACAAGGTTGTATGATACTTTTAAACATGTTAGGGATAGTTAAATCTAAATAGTTTAAGATAAGTCTTTGATACATGCAATGTGAGAGATGCATGAGCAACTAACTTGCTAGGAAAACAAACTTGACAAAGCCAAGGGATATCCAAGACCAACGTCAAGGTCTCGATGTGTATAGTGGAATGAAAAAGGGATACCCAAAACTTGTCTTGAATATACCCAAGACTGGTTTGTGAGGCTAGATAGTGAGGCATAGGTTGTTGGCTCTATCTATAACATTTGATATTGTCTAATTAAATATTTGACACTAGAGACGCAAAAAAAGTGTCCAAATAATCCATGTTATGAACTGAAGAAGTCTAAACCTCAAGAATTGTTAAGAAGGAGTAAAGAGTGAAATACCAATTAACCAATTGATCGATCTCTACTTCTAGTAGAGGGATCCCATGGACCAGACACCAGTCGAAATTGGATCATAGTGAAAAACTGAGGGCTTTTGTGACCAAGGAATATAAGGTTGTCACCAAGGTATAACCTTGACATATCAATCAAAATAGCTCCACTTTCTTAGATTTGCATATGTTGATGGATATACAAAGATGATTCATTTTCAAATAGGGTTTTTGCATCACTAATGAAGTTAGGAAAAAAACCTAGGGATTTGAGAATTACAAATATGAAAGGTCATTCCACTTCATTGTAGGAGTTTTCAAATTTATTTTTGGTGAACAAGGTGTTGGCACCCAAATTTTTGGTTTTTATCGCACACATGAAATTATGCATGCCCATTCTAGTTTTGTGCACGCCCAAGATAATGCACGAGGATTGAAAAGAAGTTCATGCTGGACCAAGTTTTGATATTGTGCTCTAAGTCCAAAGTCTACCAAATGCACGTTGGTCCAAGCTTTTAGAAGTGCACCAGAAATCAAGAAGATGCATGTCGAAATCAAGAAAGGAATCATTGAGAAATATTATTTAATGATTACTTCCAACAACACAAGGGAGCAGGGAGCTGGAATGCAAGAAGGTGGCATAGGTGTGCGGGAATGTTAGCTAGTAGAGAGAGTGGAGCAAGATTTTCACACACCCAGCCCATTAAGTACCCTTTTAAGGGATGGGGTATAAATTTTTCTCCTTCCTACAACTTCTTTGAGTTCCTCAAATAAGAGAACCATTTCCTTTTTCTCTTCGAGAGATTTCCATCAACTATAAACTAGTCCAAAACTAAGTTCTGAGTCAAAATTTATGGCTCCTTGAACTTCTCAGGGTATCGTTGGTCAAAGGACACGTGGCTCCACCTCATTCGTACCATCCTACATGGCACTGACACGACCTCGGTCATCACCCTCTGGCGATGACATGACCACTGGAGGGGCGGTTGTAGGGGATATCTCTCGGGCCTTCGTGGATAACATGCCTTCGACCCCTTCAATATTGTTGTACATGTCTACAAACTTCCCTAGAGTTCTGAAGTCCAAACGATTCTTTCCACTTTGGAATCTATGGTGGAGATTTATCCACCCTTGGATTTGACGACTGCGATTCATTCATGCTTAACACATGGCTTAAAATTGACANGGGGGGGGGGGGGGTCCCACACTAAATTCATGTTCCATCCCATGATTCCATGTGGGGCTATCCAGACATGCCACATCACCATGACGTACGCGGTTCGTCCTATCGAAGTTGGACACTTCGACAAGGGAATTTCAACACTTCGACGGTTTGGTGTTTAACACACCTTCCTACATCCTCAAATCTCCTGAAGTCCTAGAGTCCTAGAGTTTCAAAGTTATAGAACTTCGCCATGTACTCCGGTATTCGATGCTTCGACGTTTGGCCTGTGCACCAACATCTCAAATTTCCCAGAGCCTCGAACTCTCAGAGTTCCGAAGTTCCAGACTCTCGAAGTAAGACTTCACCAAAGTACTTACATTTTCCTTCCACTAGTTGATCGAACCAGTGGGAAGGGTCCCCAACGGATCCTTAGATAAACAACGCACAATTCTCTTGAATTATTCCCCACGATCTAATAGTTAGCAGGATTTCACCACTTCATGGATTCACGATCTCACAACCCTTACCATTCTTAACCCTTCGATTCCCCGAAGGATTACCTGTCGAAGGGGTCATAAAGTGGGGATGATTGCTTGGTTTCGGTTAATGATACCACTTACTCTATCCTTCCACTATACTTTATCTAACGGTAAAGAAGGGTCTTGAAGGATCCTTGGATCTATGACTCGCGTTACTTCACGACTTCGACATTTGAGGATTTCGGCCATTTAACAACTTTTCACTCCCTGAGTAGGTCAATGTCGAATTTTACCGTAGTGTATATCCAATGGTCAGGAAAGATATTGATGTTTCTTGGATCGATGGCTCATGTAAATTCACAGCCGAAAATTTGTTCAGGGTTTAACGATAAAGTAGATCCTACGACAACAGATAGGAAACCGCTAGTTGTCGGTCAATCATTTCGACATGTTTCCTTTGGCAGGATTTCAATGTCGTGAGGTTCCAACATCCTGAAGTCCTAGATCTCCGAAGTCCTGAAGCCCAAACATCCTGAAGTTCTAGGGTCCTAGCCATATGGGGCTTTGAAAATCCCCCGAGGGCTACACTCTCAGATCTTATCCAAGATTTGGTTAAGGCCGCGGACTTGAGCCTGCAGTCACTAAGGAGAATGGTTTGAAGGAAGCTCCTTTCACTTAAGAATCCAAATCCTATAATAGGACAACAATAATTCTAAGGGATTGATAGGTTCAGACTTACACCATAGAGTTTGTCTTGACTCTATATTTCCAGGTTTGGTCCCTAGATAATCCCTTGAGGACTTTCCAACCAATAGAGGGGTGAAAGTCTTATTCTCCCAAATTCATTTAAAACTCATTACTCATAATTCTCCTTCTCTAAAAAGAGGTAGGCAAAAAAAAATCTACAAAATATGATATTCAAACTTTGCTTCCAATTTCCTAGGCCGCTAGGCCATCAGTGCCACAAATTATACCATTCAAACAAGGTAAAATAATTTTTCATCATATAGCTCAAGGAAAAAATGCATATTACAACAAAACAACCAAGAAAACATAAAAAATCAGAGTCACACTTATTTGAAATTGAAAATTAGTTGGCAATTGCTTCAATGGGTGCTCTTTTCCACCCAACCATAGACATAGTTTGTTCTTTGAGTAATCCTCAAGTAGCCACCCCCTAGATAGACCATGATGCCACAATATAGATGAAGTTTTCCTTTTTTATCAGCTACAACAAGGGAAAAAGGTTACCCTCCTTTTCCCACAGGGCCCTGGTAGTTCAGTTCTCTATCCACCAAGCAAGGGATCCTGTTGTGATTGCTCACTCAATCACTATATCTACGTTTATCAACTTGATTAGAAAACATTGTCCAAGTTCTCTTGTACCCAGAAAAACATATAGTTCTTAGTTCTCCTCTGAACAAGATAGCCTTGCACACTCTATTTCCTCTTGAATGGTCTTTCGACCCATTCGTGTGTAGCTTCTACCCCATGCCCCCGATTTTCCTGACTTTTCTTTCCTTTTCTAGCAAGATTATGTGGGTCAGATCAGGAAGTTTCCATATGGGTAATCTGCCCATCTCCTCATTTACTCTTGATGAAGACTTCCGAACTACCAACCTGACTAGTAATTAAATTTTCTGGGCTAGAAGAATGTTCTTGGTTTCAACAATTTATATCAAACAACGTATTGGTATAGAAGGGTCATCTCAACCATCACTGGTTCCCCTTACCATCCCCTCTTATGCATAATGATCCATACTAGCCACCTCCTTTCAAGCGTTATTCCACAAATTTCCATTTTTATTTAATAACAGAACACACACACACACACACACACACACACACACAATACCTTTAATAACAAAGTTCATTGTCTTTTTAAAAATTCTCATGACGGGTCTGTCCACAATATTTTATCCAAAAATAATTATATTTACAAGATGGGGGAAACATGTGTATTACAATCCCCTTCCCCTTAAAGAAAAATTGTCCTTGGTGTTCTACCTTTTTTTTGTGGTCTTTATGTACATCAGTGAACAAAAATGGGTATAAATGTTTCATGGCATCCTCCAATTCCTATGTAGCTTCATCTAGACCAAAGTGTTTCCATTGCACCTTGACCTGTGCAATGGTTTTGTTCTTGAGTAGAATATCCTTCCTCTCTAGTATGCATTGGTGTTCTGGTAGGAATTATCTCTCTGGTTTCACCTGGTTCACATACCAGTCAATTATATTATTATAATCATGTACATATTTCTTCAAAAATGAAGCATGGAAAGAATTGTGTGCTTTCATGGTGGGAGGAAGTCCTAGTCTATATGCTACAGGTCCCACTTTGTCCAAAATTTCAAAGGGTCCACAAAACTGAGGTGCCAACTTGGCACAAGTTCCCATTCTCAAGGAACTTCTTCTGAGTCTAATCCAGAGATACACATTATCTCTTACTTTGAACTCCCTAGGAGTCCTATTTTTGTTTTCATAGCTCTTCTACTAGTCTTGAGCCACCTTTAGATTATGTCTTATTCGAACTACGTTTTGTTCCATTTATTTTAATAGGTCTGGCCCGAGTGTTATTTTGTCCACTAGGTTATTCGATTTGATTGGAATGTTGAATTTCCTACCATAGAAAGCCTAAAAATGACTCATCTTCAAGGATTCATGATAGCCATTGTTATAAGAAAAATCTACCAGTGGTAGGTAGTTTTCCCATTTCTTGTGATGATGCATCCTTAGAATTTACTCTAGCACTTGGTTTACCCTTTCTGTTTTTCCATCATTTTGAGGGTGATAATCCGTACTAAATAGTAATTGTTTTTCAAAACCGACAAAAAGAGATTTCCAAAAGTTTGAAGTCAATTTTGTATCTCTGTCTGATATGATTTCCTTAGGCATGCCATTCAGTCTAAATATTTCTTTCATGAAAACATTGTCAATATATATTGCCTTGCAAGTTGAATTTATGGAGATAAAGTGAGAATCCTTTCTCAACTTGTCCACAACTACCATAATAACATCATTCTACTTGGTTGATTTAGGTAGTCCAGTGGTAAAATCTATGGAGATGGTTTCCCATTTCCATTCTAGAATTGGTAGGGGAAACAATAACCCTATTGGATGTCTGTGCTCCACCTTAACTTGTTGACATTCTAATCACTTATCCAAGTAGTCAACTATGTGCTTCTTCATTCTTGGCTAGTAAAGTAGTTTCTTGGTGGTTGTGATCATTTTCTGATAACCAGGGCGACCAGTGTGTGGTATTTTATGTAGTTCATCCAGTATGAACCTCCCCAAGTCATCATTATTTGGAACATACATCCTACCTTTGTAAGTTAGCAGAACATCATTAAACAATTGACAGCCCTCATACTTTATCCCTATGGACTCTTCCTCTAAGTATGATTTCACAGTTTTGAAAAACTCATTCGCTGCCTATGCTCTTTTAACTCTCTCCTTGATGTATGATTCGAAGGAACTTACAACTACCAAATCAATCACTTTCATAATTCTACTAAGGGAATCAACCACTATGTTTTCCTTTCCCTTAATATGTTTGATTTCGAAATCAATTTCACTGAGGAGGGCCATCCACCTAGCTTGTCTAGCATTGAGTTTGTGTTGGTCAAACAAGTATCTCAATGCACAGTGGTCAGTCATAAGTACACATATGTTTCCTAGGAGGTAATGCCTCCACATTTTTAAATCATGTACTATGGGAGCCAATTCTAGGTCATCTGTCACATAATTGATTTCATGTGCATTCAATTTTATGGATCTATAACATATTGCATGCCCTTCTTGCATGAGGACTCCTCCGAGTCCTTCTTTGCAAGAATCTTTACACACCAGAAATTCCTTATGTGGGTCTGCAATTTTCAGTACTGGTGCATTGGTTAAAAGGCGTTCCAGTTGCTGAAAACTCTCTTTGCATTCTATGGTCCAAAAAAAATTAACTTCCTTTTTCTGTAGGGAGGTGATTGGATAACCAATCTGGGAAAACCCCTTTATGAACCTTCTATAGTATCCTGCTAGGCCCATAAAGGATCTGATATCAAAGACATCCTTTGGTGTAGGACAATCCATGATGGATTTGATCTTGTCAGGGTCAACTGCCACTCCTTCCTCATTGATGACATGGCCCAAGTAATGGACATTCCTTTGAAAAAAATCACACTTACTAAAATTTTCATAGATCTTGTGATCTATTAACACTTGAAGAATTGACTTGAGATACTCTTCATAATCTTCTCTACTCTTAGAATAGATCTGAATGTCATCTATGAATACCAACAAAAATCTGTCCAAGAATTTGTTGAGTACATTATTCATCAGGAACATAAAGGTGGTTGGTGCATTGGTAAGCCCAAATGGCAGCACCACAAATTCACACTAGCAAATTTGGGTCATTTTGTGACGATTATTTAGATGCTCTTGCGATGTTATTTCATGGATATTGCGACGAATCTTGGGTCTTCCAAACTTCGATTCACATGACGTGGCACGTGTGACGAACCTGACACAACGTCGCAAGATAGACAACACTAGGGAGTTGCCACAAAAGTGAGAAAGAAGAAATACCGTTGCCAGAGCGACTAAGTAGGGAAATTGTCGAAAGAGTGACAAAGGAGGGAAATCGTCGCAAGAGTGACTATCGATGAAAATCGTTGCAAATGAGACAATGTAGAGATATTGTCACACGATCGACAAGTTAGAGAGATCGTCGCAAGAGTGAAAATAAAGGAAGATCGTCGCACACCCGACAATATAGGGAGATTGTCACAAGATCGACAAGTGAAAGAAAGTTTGCGACGAATCAGCTATCGAAGGGATTGTTATAAGTGTGATGAGAACAAGGTATGTTGCGACGAAATTGCTAGACAAATTTTCGTAATTTGTATAGCAATTTCGTCGCAAGATTTCTTGAGGTCGTCACTCTTGCGACGACATATATTTATTTAAAAAAAAAAAAAATGATTTTTGAGCAAAAAAAATAAAATTTGATTTTTGAGCCAATTAAACAAGGTGATATGATTGCACACTAAGGAGGTCATCCAAGTGAAGTTGTTGCATGGATAGAGTTTTGGTAAGCATGTGCAACATAAGAAAATTTTTTCCATGCTAGGAACCAATTGGTCCTAGTAGAAGGAAGTCATTCACACATCCTCTTGTGGAATTGCTACACGATAGCATAACTTGTTGGATTTACACTGAACAATAAAAACATAATTCTACTTAGATTCATTAACTTCCAAGATAGATTGTATCCAAGTCTGAAAATGCAAGAGACTTGCACTCTAAAGATGGGAATGAATTCTGAATGAAGAGTTGGATCTTAATATTGCTTAAAGCTTAGAGTCAATGAGGATACTTTTGTAATGAAGGAAAAACAAAGCTAATAACTAGATATAAATCCATAGAAAGAACTCGAGCCAGTAACAAAATCCAACATTCATAGTTAGATCCATGTTCAAGAGAAACAAAAAGATGGCACATTGTTCTAGATTGGTCCTCTAATATTTTGGATAACAAAAAGCCTCTCAATGGGGAGGCCTGATTTGAAATGGATCTGAACACGGGAATTATTGTAAGAATCAATACCTACAAGTGTAATTTAAAAATTAATGAAGGTTATATAATAAAGGACAATGCAAATTTTATAAATTAAATGAGACAAAGAAAGTAAAGTAAAACAAAATAAAATAGAAAAATGAAAATAGGAGCAAAAAAGAGAGAGAGCAATGGGAACTAAAAGGTCGGTCTCTTGGCCTTCCCATTACCCCCAAGATATCCTATTCTTCCTTGTGACACAACTCTCAAAGGGTATTTTGGACAAAGAGGAAAGTATGCACAAAGATCCATGAGTTACATTGTAACCAAAGATTCTCAAAATGAGAATTGAGTAACCACTGAAATTTGATTTTCCCATTTGGGTTTCTAGAGTAAACATTATGTCATTGTGTGACATCTCATTTATGTTAAATTAATGGAATATAAGTTGGATTGGATTTTAATTAAAAGAAAAACCAATGTCCTATACACAATTTACTGAAGATGAGATACGAACATGCTATGCATCATATGAAATATGCAGAAATGATGGAGGAACTAGTGAGGAAAATTGATCCACTTGGTAAGATCCCTTTGGCATATTAGTAGTATTTTGTTTTAGTGTGGGATGTAGGAGGAAACACTGTTATCATTGTGTATCCCTTTGGAATATTAGTATATGATCCCTTTGGCATATTAGTAGTATGTGGTTTGAGCAAATTTGGTGGTAGTGAGAACTCTTGAGTAGAATCTATCTTGCCTTGATTGTTAAGTGGGACTTCATATTTCAAAGTGCAATTTTAGGAGCTGATGATTGGCATTGTTACCAGGGAAAATTTTTGATTCCCTGGATTCAATAGATCTGGTATAGCATGGTGTTGGGAAGTCGTATTTCTTTGAATCATTAGTTTCCAGTTGCTTGTATTGATGGTGAGAGAAAGAAATGGTACGCAAGGCATTTCAAGGTCTCACATGGTAACTCCAATTATGGAGCACATCCTTTTGATTGTTATGGATAAATTTTATCTAGTCCAGGAGGATCAATATCTTGACTACTATAGTTTTGTGCAACACAAAAGAGATATTGATGGGGGTGGTGAGAATAATCTTTAAGGATTGAAATAATAGAATTGCATAGAACCCTAAGAAGGGGAGTCTTTGTCAAATCATTATAAATGGAAAATTATATGAGGATCCTCTAAATGACATTTACTACCATGATTATGAAGAAAAACATCATAAATTTGATATTTTTCTTGGAGATGACTTTCAACATTGTGTTATGGGTATGGGAGGTCATCTTAAACACATATAATGCATATCTTGGGGCTTCACAAACCATAATAATTGTTGTGATAGTGGGTTTGTTTCCTAATATTTCCATTGAAGGTTTAGTTACAAGTTTTGCACTATATTCATGGTGGTTTTTGTTGCTACTCAGTTCTCCTCTTTTTGTATGGAAATACCTAGAATTTCCAAGTGGAGGCATGGCGTTAGTTGGGGAAGATGATGACATCTCATGCTCTCTTTTATTATCCAAAAAAGTTGCATTATATTCTTACTTATTGTAGCTTAGGTGACATGCTATCACAAATCTCTCATTGTAGTTTATTTTTTTGACCTCATCAATGGTGTTGGGTTCCCTTTATCTTGGTATTGGTTCATAGGCCTAAGCTGTTGGCTCAAAGAATTTACATTAATCTCTAAGCATGATACTAGGGTTTTAGGTCGCTTCTTGTGAATTGTTTTTTGTTTTGAGGGTGTGTTTATCCCACACACCTTATTGAATATATGTGGGGAATAAACTAGGTCTTTTCTCATAGACACATTGTTCCCTTGCACATCAATGCAATTTTTTTAAAGGGACAAATTAGTTGACATATGGTCAAAACACTCTCATTGTTGTTTATTTTGTTTTCTTCATTGATGGTGTTGGGTTCCCTCTATTTTAGTAGTGGTTTGTAAGATGTGTGGAAAAACCTTGGTAATTTACAGTAATGAATGAGATACTAATGATCCCAATATTGAAATATAAAATGGAGAATGTGAACATGTTCATGGCATGTTTCAAGATAAAAATGGTATGGCATGTGATTCTATAGAACTTCATGATAGCATTGATCTCTCTTTGTCTTCAACTATAGTACACAATTAATGATATATTGCATCTAACACTAACCATGGGTTCAATGATAATCAAATTATTGGTGCTAAATCAAAGTGAAAGGAAATTATCCTTCATCTATGCTTAATGAGGTTATGTGAATCGAGTATGATATTGAAGAACATGAGTGGCAAGTAATCGGGGCTATAACATTGGTTTCTCTCATCAATGAAAAATTTATGAAATTTGTCCATGAGGAACCAACAAAGGAGGTTGAAATAATAGGTTTACATAGGAAACTATAAGAAAAATATGATGATGACCTAAACAAAAATGCAACACTAGGTTTTGAGAAAATAAAATTATAATAAAAAAGGATCCCTTAAAGATTTTGGTCCTTTGTATTTCACTAGAATTCCAAGGTACCCAAATTCATGTCTATCTATATGTATATGGATGAACCTCAACCTAATATTTTGAGGTCAAATTGTTACATCTATATTTGAACATGTGAAACAAAAGACATGAAGAAACAATCCTTAATGTTGTTGAAAAAACAAAAGAAATTTCATGGAACTAAAAACATTAAATTGTTGCCAAAATTGTGCCCTCTAATCGACAAAGTGAATATTGGAATTTATGTCAAAATTATAACAATGAGTGTTTATATCATGAACCTCTATATTGATTAACATGACCATGAGAGGATTAAAGTAGGAAAATATGAATAAAGTCTTGAAACCTTGAATAACCCTCCACATATAAATTGACAATGGAAATGTGATTTTGTTTCTTTTTCATGTGAGACACAATGAAAGAAGGGTAATGCTATGAAAAAATATTATAAAATGTTTGACATCGACATTTCCAACCCCTCATGTTTAATCCTTAATATTGTAGCAAAAGAAATTTCATGGAACTAAAAACATTAAATTGTTTCCAAAATTGTGCCCTCTAATCGACAAAGTGAAGATTGAAATTTATGTCAACATTAGAACAATGAGTGTTTATATCATGAACCTCTATATGTATTAACATGACCATGAGAGGATTAAAGTAGGAAAATATGAAGAAAGTCTTGAAACCTTAAATAACCCTCCACATATTGTAGACATGAAGATTGAGATGACGCACATCTGTGAAAGAGTAAATGTTTGACATCTCCCTTTCCAATCCCTCATGTTTAATCCTTAATGTTGTTGAAGAAACAAAAGAAATTTCATGGAACTAAAAACATTAAATTGTTTCCAAAATTGTGCCCTCTAATCGACAAAGTGAAGATTGGAATTTATGTCAACATTATAACAATGAGTGTTTATATCATGGACCTCTATATGGATTAACATTACCATGAGAGGATTAAAGTAGGAAAATATGAAGAAAGTCTTGAAACCTTGAATAACCCTCCACATATAAATTGACAATGGAAATTTGATTTTGTTTCTTTTTCATGTGAGACACAATGAAAAGACACGATGAAAAGAAGGGTAATGCTATGAAAAAATATTATAAAACGTTTGACATCGCCATTTACAACCCCTCATGTTTAATCCTTAATGTTGTTGAAGAAACAAAAGAAATTTCATGGAACTAAAAACATTAAATTGTTGCCAAAATTGTAGTGTCACCAAGGCCGAGCCCCGATGTAAACCATGATCTGAAAGAGATTGTAAATATGTGTTATAGGCTGGTGAGCCAAGTTTTGCATAAGCCGGTAGGCTTATGTGTTTGATTAGGCTAGAGAGCCTAAGGGTCTAAGGCCAAGGGCCTGGATTTTGTATCTGTATGTATGCAACACATCAATAAAATATAAACACCGCTAGGTGAAGACCGACCACGATGAATGAGTGATGGGGGACTGAGCGTCCACAGAGTGGGCAAGGAATTAGGGGTTGGAAGGTGGGAAAGGGGCTGAGTGATGAGCCTAGGGGCTTAAACCTGGAAATAATATTTTAATATTATTTCAAAAGCTATGTGCATCATATGTTTTTATCCTAAGTCCTTTTGGAAGGCCACGTGATTTCCCAAGTGGTGGGAGGAACGCGTGCTGGTGAATGCATACAGTCCCATGGGTGACAAGTGTCAGCCTTGGTGCATGCAGATAAAACGGCTAGAGTGAGCCGTGAGGGGGTTCCAATTTCCCATTTTTCGACCGAACTGTCTGAGCAGGTACGGAGCTCTGAGAAGCATGACCAACCCGACTACTGTCGAGGACCTTCGTACGACCCTGTGACGGAAATGTCTATGTCTAGCCCTGAGAAAACCGGTGTGTGCACTCTTGGAATGAGAAGCCTATGTTGAATTCGGGAAAGAGTCTTTGTTTGCCCAGGAAGAGCTGAGTGAGCTTGTGCATGGAACCCTATTCAAAAATCTTGACCGTGAGAGTGTCCTGTGACTGCTGAAACGGTTTGGGAAGCCTTTGTCTATTTTCCCCGTGGGTTGTTGTGGCCACGCAGTACTGGACTGCGTGAGGCTTATTGGCCTGTGAGCAACTCTTTCCAGGTGAAAGAGTTTGCTGGGAAGCGGTTTCTTCCAGAGAGTGTCCAGCACCAGCTTCAGATTCTGAGACTTCCTGATCTGGCCTGTTGCCGAGACCTAGAGAGGAGGTTAGCACCGATGGACTGTGCGTGTGAAGGTGTATACTCCCGGGCGGAACAGGCATGTGGGGAATGAGAGTCTGGTAGTAGTGGGTGTAAGATGGCACCTTTGGGAAGAATCCTTCCAGATATTGTTGTGTTGTCTTCCCTGTAACCTCAGCCTAGCCTAGGATTCCTTGCCTTGGGGTGGATCTCGGTCCCAGCTCGGGGGTGACCCACTGTTGAGATGATGAGCAGTGCGGTCTAAGGATGGGAGGTTCGTGGAAGGCCTGCACTTGGTTGGTGATCTCTACAGCTGTTAAAAGATAAGTATTTGAATTATGTTTATGTATCATGTTTTCCGCTGTGTATAAGAATTAATATGAAAAGCTAATTGTTTGCTGATCATGGTAGTAATTCATATGAATACTCTGTGTTGAACGTGTTTAATTGTGATTAAATGCATGTGCTTATAATTTCTGTACGAATTATGTAAAATTCCATGTATGAAAATGGTAATTGAGAGGTGTTAAAACCTCGATAGTGAAAAAGGTACACTACAAATTGGTATCAGAGCCAAGGTTTCGACATTGAGCCTTGATGGGCCAGTAGAGCGGTCTTTGGACCGAGTATGCGAGGGGAAATTGGGTCTGGAATGGCCAATTTCAAACCCTGGGTTGCTACGAAGCGTCAAGCAGATACTTGACGAGTTTCTTTTAAAACTCGGGAGGATCGTAAGTCGTAGGATCACTGTGGAATTACCCGTCAACCGTCCGAGTTGACAGAAGTTGCACAGGGTTTAAGTCCTCATGGGTGGAGGAGAAGTCCCGGAGAGTCATCGGGATATTAGAGTCATCGAGGTTTTGTTAAGACAGAGAATCAAGACCTTGTGGTTCTAGAAATCCCGAGAAAGGATCTTAGCCGTTGATCTCGGCAGGACACGCGTCAATATTCTGAGGAGTCATCAGGATATTGGAGGCATTGAGATTTAACAGGTTGAGAGAACTGAGACCTTTTAAGTCTCGAAATTCCGACTGAGTATCTCAGCCATTGGTATCAACAAGACATGCGTCAGACATCAGGACAAGAGTCGAGATTTAACCCATCGGGGATTCCAGGAGGGAAGAAATCATGGTCACAGGAATCGCGATGTTGCGATGTCCGATATAGCGATGAGAAAGTGGTGACGTGGAGAAATGAGTTCTCACGTGCATCGGTGTATCGGAAAACGCAAAATCGGAGTCACGAAGGAGGTCGGGAATTTTCACGGCAAAAGTCCCGAAGTTCCGAGATTGAATCGGGATCGTCCATTTGTTGTGGACGCGTGGCAGTAATCCAGGCAATTGGGGAAAGTCCCGATAGAAGAGTCATCCATCGAAAATCAGGAAATCGGGAATCGCGGGGACAAGGAGTCCATGCGTTGTGAAACCACGAACCCCGAAACCCCGACAAGGGTATAAGGCTGCGATCTTATAAGACTGTGGTCACATGGACCTTGGCTTAACCACGAAGGGATAAATCCAAAGGGTGCATCGGCAAATTGGAGATCAGGAGTTCGTGAGAATAGGAACTCATGTCATTGGGAATCCCGAAAACCCGATACCCGAAGCTTCAATCGGAAAGATGTACCTCGTAGACACCTAAAGAGCACCACGTTCTAGCGAGTGTGAAGACAAGGCAAGAGGGGTGAGACCCCAATGACGTCACCAAAGGTGACGTGGACCTTCCGGAACGCGCTATGTCCCATCACAGTTAAGGGCGACAGAGGTGCTATGGGGGTCAGAGTTAATTAAACCCGAAAATTCGGATTTCGGGGAATTGCAGTAAAAGGGAGTAGGAGGTCACTATTGCATAGTGAACTTCTGGGTACCGAAAACCCGAGGTTTTGAAACCCGAAGTACCGAGAAACTAAAGTTTCGAAATTAAGGAATTTGCAGAGCCTATTGAGAGCTCTGAAAACTTATTTTAAAATCGAAATGTCTTTTATTTTACTCGAACTGGCTTATAATATTGTGGTTTTTCATGAAGGATTAATGGCCTGACAATTTTAAATTGAATTGCACAGTGCGTGTACAGAGTTCAACGAAGGTCAGAACCCCAGTTAATCAACGCCGAGTATGGAGTGGGGAAAAATGCAGTTTACCCCTGAAATAGAAGATGAACGAGAAGGAAAGGATGTTAACCTGGGAGTCGAAGGATCGAACTCTAATGGGCATGGAAAAGAGATGGATAAGGAAGGACATATGATGAAAATCATTGAAGGGCTGCAAAGAGAGGCCAAGGAGCGTCGAGCTGATATCCGAAAGCTCATGAAAGTCAAGGATCGTCAAGGAAAATTAAACTTAAAATTCTTGCAGAGTCTGGAAAGAATAGAGAAGAAACTTGAGAAGGGAAGAGACTCAGGTACGATAGAGAGTCGTAGAACCCATGGGAGAAGAAGTAGGTCAAGGAGTGGTAGCCGACATCTTAGTCTCTCCCAAAGACGTTCTGACAGTAAGACACACAGTAGTTCAAGCCCATCCCCTACCAGAAGACATCGAAAATCTGGAAAGGAGGAACTGAAAGGAGAAATGAACAAGATTAAGCCTCCCACATTTGATGGAGAACATAAAAAGGAGGAAGATGCTGAGACATGGTTGCTTGGCATGAAGAAATACTTCCAGCTACAGAATTATTCTGCCCATGCAGAAGGTAGAATTGCAATGTACCAGCTGAAAGGAAAAGTGTCCATGTGGTGGGATCAGTTTGTGCAGGTGCAACACATAAGAGAAAAAGAGGTCACTTGGAAGGAATTTAAGAGGTATTTCGAGAAGAAATACCTGACTAAAAGATACTATGACAAAAATATGAAGGAGTTATTCGAACTCAAGTTGGGCAGTATGACCATGGATGAGTATGAACAAAATTTTCTGGAACTACTGAAGTATGTTCCATTCATCAAAGACGAGGCTGTTAAAATTCAGAGGTATCTGAGTGGACTGCCACCTTCCATTGGTGACAAGATTCAATATGATGATCCTAGGACCATGGAAGAAACCATAAGAAGGGAGAAATGCCTATATGAACAGCAAAGAGAAAAGCCTACCTTTTGGAAGGCATGGGATGACCAGAAGAGGTTTAAGAAAGAGCAGAGGCAGAAGGGAGACAAGCCTTCCTTTTTTCGAAACAGTCGTCAGGAACAACCATCATTTAGAGAGCCGAGAAGGACTGAAGAGGGTGCACAAAGATAGAGACAGACACCCATTCAGTGTTGGGGTTGTCAAGGAAACCACAAGTACAGAGATTGTCCCCATAAAAATGGTAAGGCGAGAACTGTACATACTATTCAGCAAGCTGAAACAGTGGAGGATATGGGCAGCAGAATGTCGAGGATCTATGCAGCCCTGGACAATAAGAAAGCGGAATTTCAATCGCACATGATTGAAGTGGAAGGTATGATCAACAACCGACCACTTGTTATTTTAATTGATTCAGGGGCTAGCCATAGTTATGTAGATCCTAGAGTGGTGGAAAGTTTGCATCTAACGAAGAGAAAACATGAGAAGTCTTGGTTAGTACAGTTAGCCACAGGAACCAAGAGGAAGGTCAATGAATTGGTTAAGTCCTGTTCAGTGGACATGAAAGGAATGAGCACTAAGGTTGAATTGAACATTCTACCTTTAGGCTCATATGATTGCTTAATTGGGATGGACTGGTTGGACCAGCACCATGCCCTTCTGGATTGTCGTAACA
>ML778574.1:254822-312669 GCA_009831015.1 Picea engelmannii
TGTACCTGATACTAATCATGTTATCGATTGGACTGTGATCCAGGTGGAACCAGAAGGTGTCCTGCAAGTGCATCCTGTACACATATTGGACAGGAAAAGCAAACAGCTCCGGAATCGAGCTATAGAGCTTGTAAAGGTCCAGTGGACCTGGTACGGTACTGAGGATGCGACATGGGAGCATGCAGATGTTATGCGGGCAGAGTACCTGCATCTTTTTGAAAATTTTGGAAAGCTTGCAGATGTTATGTAAGTTGCACTGAGGACAGTGCAAAAATAAGGGGAGGAGATTGTAGTGTCCCCAAGGCCGAGCCCCGATGTAAACCATGATCTGAAAGAGATTGTAAATATGTGTTATAGGCTGGTGAGCCAAGTTTTGCATAATCCAATAGGCTTATGTGTTTGATTAGGCCAGAGAGCCTAAGGGTTGAAGGCCAAGGGCCTGGATTTTGTATCTGTATGTATGCAGCACATCAATAAAATATAAACATCGCCAGGTGCAGACCGACCACGATGAATGAGTGATGGGGGACTGAGCGTCCACAGAGTGGGCAAGGAATTAGGGGCTGGAAGGTGGGAAAGGGGCTGAGTGATGAGCCTAGGGGCTAAGCCTAGGGGCTTAAACCTGGAAATAATATTTTAATATTATTTCAAAAGCTATGTGCATCATATGTTTTTATCCTAAGTCCTTTTGGAAGGCCACGTGATTTCCCAAGTGGTGGGAGGAACGCGTGCTGGTGAATGCATGCAGTCCCATGGGTGACAAGTGTCAGCCCTGGTGCATGCAGATAAAACAGCCAGAGTGAGCCATGAGGGGGTTCCAATTTCCCATTTTTCGACCGAATTGTCTGAGCAGGTACGGAGCTCTGAGCAGCACGACCAACCCAACTCCTATCGAGGACCTTCGTATGACCCTGTGAAGGAAATGTCTGTGTCTAGCCCTGAGAAAACCGGTGTGTGCACTCCTGGAACGAGAAGCCTATGTTGAATTCGGGAAAGAGTCTATGTTTTCCTAGGAAGAGCTGAGCGAGCTTGTGCGTGGAACCCTGTTCAGAAATCTTGACCGTGAGAGTGTCCTGTGACTGCTGAACCGGTTTGGGAAGCCTTTGTCTGTTTTCCCCGTGGGTTGTTGTGGCCACGCAGTACTGGACTGCATGAGGCTTATTGGCCTGTGAGCAACTCTTTCCAGGTGAAAGAGTTTGCTGGGAAGCGGTTTCTTCCAGAGAGTGTCCAGCACCAGCTTCAGATGTTGAGACTTCCTGATCCAGCCTGTTGCCGAGACCCAGAGAGGAGGTTAGCACCAATGGACTGTGTGTGTGAAGGTGTATACTCCCGGGTGGAACAGGAATGTGGGGAATGAGAGTCTGGTAGTAGTGGGTGTAAGATGGCACCTTTGGGAAGAATCCTTCCAGATATTGCTGTGTTGTCTTCCCTGTAACCTCAACCTAGACTAGGATTCCTTGCCTTGGGGTGGAGCTCAGTCCTAGCTCGGGGGTGACCCACTGTTGAGATGATGAGCAGTGCGGTCTAAGGCTGGGAGGTTCATGGAAGGCCTGCACTTGGTTGGTGATCTCTACAGCTGTTAAAAGATAAGTATTTGAATTATGTTTATGTATCATGTTTTCCGCTGTGTATAAGAATTAATATGAAAAGCTAATTGTTTGCTGATCATGGTTGTAATTCATATGAATACTCTGTGTTGAACGTGTTTAATTGTGATTAAATGCATGTGCTTATAATGTCTGTACGAATTATGTAAAATTCCATGTATGAAAATGGTAACTGAGAGGTGTTAAAACCTCGGTAGTGAAAAAGGTACACTACAAAAATTGTGCCCTCTAATTGACAAAGTGAAGATTGGAATTTATGTCAACAATAGAACAATGAGTGTTTATATCATGGACCTCTATATGGATTAACATGACCATGAGAGGATTAAAGTAGGAAAATATGAAGAAAGTCTTGAAACCTTGAATAACCCTCCACATATTGTAGACATGAAGATTGAGATGATGCACATTGTAATAATGAAGTTTCATATCTTAACAAGACCTTTACAATGGTACACATATGACACAAAACAACTTTTGGGTTCAAAAGTTACGGTGAAAATACTAAAATATGTGTTTCACAAGTTGCAAAAAGATGTATGTTGCATGTCACACAAAGTTCAAAGTTCACATATCACACGTCGCACCAAGTTCAAGTCTTGCATGTCACATGTCAGACCAAGTTAAAAGTTAACAAGTCAGACCAAGTTCAATGTTCAAGTGCATGGAACAGATGCCTTTTTCATGTTTCATATCGCATGTCACAACATTTTCAAAAATGAATGTCGCATGACACAAGATTTTGAAAAATTCACGACACAAGTTGTAATATTTTTTAAGTTCTTTTTACAGCTTCCAAAAAATTGTTATTGCATCTTCCCAAAAATTTATTTTTGCATGTTGCACCAAGTTTAAAGTTTGCACATTGCTTGGAAAAGATGTTTTCCACATGTCACATGTCACAAGACTTTCAAAGTTGCATATATCATGTCAGAATATTTTGGAAGTTGCATATTGCATATTCAAGTTCTATTTGTTGCCTAAATTCCATAGCCCAAGCACAAGGCACCAGGTCTTGCTTGGATTCTCACGTTATATCTTAACATACAAAGAGATTGACATTCTTAAAAGACAAAGAGATACAAGTTTGGAACTCTTGAAACCCACAAACAAACAAGCATGCAAAATTTAAATCCAAACTTGAACAATTCAATATCTTAAATTTCACGTTTACTAATGCCTTCAAATCACTAGGATGATATCCATGGAGCCACGAATTGATGCAGAAATTGTATGTCAAGGCCAATAGAACCAATAGAACCAAGGAGTATTGAATCAATATATATCAAGTCTTATAAGAGAAGATGAAATTATCATTAAGTGTATAACAAAATTACATTCACAAATATATACAAGTGTTGGGCCCGAGATATGATCAATTTTGTGACAGTTATTAAACACTTTTGTCGAATGTACATATGTGTTTTTCATGTTTTGAAGGAGATTTTTGAAGAATTTTATGCTAAAACGGTATGATCTACACCAGGTACATATGGTTCTTGTTTAATGTTGATATTGAGTATAATTCATCACATTTTTATGCTCCCAAGGATCTGATTCACATTTTTTGGTGTTACAGGGCAAAAACTCATCACGTTTCTGCTTTTGGCACTCAGTCCGGTACTCCTTCCAGTACTCGATCCGATACCCGGTCCGACACTTCGTCCAACACTGCGTCTTGCACAAAAACGGTGAGCAATTTGGCGGTTATGGTATTTGCGGCCAGTGGTGGGCGAATCGGGAATGTGGGTTTTGTTCATGCTTGCCCCCTCCAACTACTGAACTCTTGACAACTCAGTTTTGGTTGTTAAAAAGGGTGATTATTGGCTCGCTCCGTTTCAGTAGTTGGGGCATCATTTAATGTAAATTATCGAATTTAGAAGTGGTTCAAACCTCCTGTGGTCGACCACTTGGTATGTAAGCTTATAAATACCACTAGTATGGTTAGACAATAGCTTAAGAAGCAATATGAGTAGAGTATTGGAGAAAAACGTGACTCTCTTTTATTTTTTCCATTTTCCATTGCCGAAGTTATATAAAACTGTGTTTCTGCGTTTTAATGGTGAATTCATTTTGCTGAGCTCATGGTGTGCGTTTGAGAAGTAACAACGACCTGCTAGGGGGGCCACCATCAATCTGGTAACTATCCATGTGTTGTTTGTACATTTCATAGCTTAGAAATCTCTCTTTTCATTTCCTTTATATGTATCACTATCTTTCTTTTGTTATATAATTTGTTGTTGTAGCTTAATGGTTTGGTTATTTTGTAGGTTAGTATAAAGGCGTGTGTTAATATGCATTGATTTGATAGATAGAGACAAATTTTCAAATTCATCTACTAACCGCATGTGCCATTAGATGTTAGATTGTGTTTCATTCATGCTTTTGAAATTTGATTTAAAATGAGAATTAAAATAGAGTAGAATAGAGTTGTATTTTATGCTTGTTTTAAACAAGGATTCAGTGGATGGATAGGGTTAATTTTAGTCTTTTTAATTGTAGATTTGCTTAACCAGTTGTTAGTCAATACATGCATTAGTTTACTTTTTATATGTCATATTTTAATTCTATTTTCAAGCATTTTCCTTATCACATTTTGAATTGTTAAGATAGGCATAGCATAGTTTCTTTTTATGCACTTTCTTTCTTAGAATTAGATTTCAATTACAATTCTTAGTTAATGATTGAGTTTAATTATGAATTTTTCTTACATAGTGTAGAAGTACAATTGTGATCTCGTTAAATTGTTGATGGTTAATAAATGAATATGCAAGGTAATTGACGATTGTTTATGTCATGGCTAAATTCTCATTGGATTGTTTAATCCATACCTTTCACTTTTCTATTGAGATCAGTATTGAGCTTATACAGCTTGAATTATCTTTTGTTGTCAAGTGCCATCGAGATATTATAAGACACTAAAGACATTCACACAACCACCAACATTATATTTGAGTTTTCATAGGTTAAAAGATAGCTTTCATGTTTTCATAGGTTAAAACATAGTTTTCTTGCTTTCATAGATTAAAAGATATAGTTTCCTTCTTTCATAGATTAGAAGATATAGTTTCTTGCTTTCATAGCTTAGAAGATAGTTTTATTGTTGTTGTAGGATAGATAGTCTTTTGCTTTGATAGGTTAGAGAACAATTTGCTTATCATAGATTAAAGGTTAGTTGGTAGTTCTTCTTGCTTTCAATTAAATAGATTTCCTTTCATGAATTATAAATAGTTTTGAAGTTTTAAGAATATAGTCCACTTGCCTCTTAGGATAGATAGTTGTTCAATGAGAAGTTTTAATTTGATTACTTGTAGTAGAAGCTATCTTAGAGTAGTTAGTTTCTTACTTGCTTTAATAGGTTAGTTAGTTGTTTTGTTTATTTCCTTTAATAGGTTAGTTAGTTGTTTTGTTTACTTTCTTTAATAGGTTATCTAGTTGTTCTTATTTGCTTGCTTTAGTAGAATAGTTGCTTGCTTGTTTATTTACTTGATTTCATAGGGTAGTTTCTCATTGAATGTAGGTTGGCAAGTTAAAGTAGTTTTATTTTGTTATTTTCTTATTGTTATGCTTAATAGTTGATTTTTCTTATTGTTATGAACTAGTTTTCTTTACATAGGGTTTTTACTTGCTTTCTTAGAACTATCCATCAATCCTTGGCCCAAGAGTACTTAGGTTACATAGTTTCAAGTTTCTTAGTAGGGTTTTCTCATTAGATAGCTTTGCTTGAATGGATTATCCCTTAGATAGCTACCTTCCTTAGTTAGACAATACTACTACCAACCCTTCTACCTTTGGCATGTATTTTGCTACAACTCTAAGTTTACTTACCCTGGGTTGACAATTTAATTGAGGGTTTTTAGCTTGTTTTTAGTGCATATATAACACCCATCAACAAGCCATAGAAATAGCCTTGTGTATATTATAAGATGAAAAAGTACCCATAATGTGAATGCATTATATGCATCATTACATGTTCAACTATATAATGTACATCTAACTGTCTTATAAAATTATTACACATCATCAATTTTTTTTAGTCTTCTTTTGTGTTTTCCAGGTCTTAAGTAATTCATCCATCTCCATGTCTTCGTTTACTAGGTGTTATTCAACAACTGATGTTGTTTCAGTCCTTTCACACCGAGTATGTCTGGTCTCGTACCCACGATGTGGATGCTGCTGTGAGGGGCCATCACCTACAAAAACAAAAAATATTAAATTTATATGGCCAATTTTTAAATATCATTGAAGTAGTTCATCAATATTAAAAAAAAAACTCTACAATGTAACTATTTACCTGGTCCTCTAGTTGACACCATTGGAATGGCTTCCCACCTGTTCACCTGATATTCAGGTCGAGGAGGATCAACTATGACATTCTCTGCCATTGAAATGTCAAAATTTATAAGTACAGAATTATTAAGTATATGATTAATATACAACCATTTTACCGTCGTGGGCCTCAGTCACAAGAACATCTTGGGGCTTCACCCCACTAGGATGGGGCTGCTGGGGAGCACCATGATCTTTTGGCTGCGTTGCACTATAAATGCTCTGTTGTCCACTACTAATGGTTTCGTTGATATTGTTTCTCCCCTGATTAAAACAAAGTAAGACATTAAATTACGGACTATATCAAACATTTACGTATTTTATAAGTAATGAAAGGTTAATGTGGATTGATTTTTATTTACCTTATCCCACAAACTGGATCTTGGGGTCTTCCCCATGCTTTTCCTACGATCAACCATGACTTTATAATCGTACTTGTAACCAAGTTGGAGGTCTTCCTCTGTGGTTTCAGTTCTGAAGTCGTCGCCCTGCATTGCATAAGGGTATGGTTTTTTAATGTTTTTGGCTGCAATTACCTGAATGTTGTAAGGTGATAAAAATAATATTCTTCAGATGTTTGGTTACTTATGATTCATGACTGTAACCTTGAGTAGCCTCCCTGGCCTAGCTTGTGTTGGCCATGTTTGGAAATCCTTTCTTGGGTTGCCTTCGAAGTGTTAGGAAACCTATCATCAAAATTTCTAGGTATGTTATATATAACCACACTTTTATTTAGATCTAAAGAAAATTAAAGCTGGTATTGAAATCAAAATATTGTAATTTACCTTGGTGTACCAGTTACTTTTTCTCTTGATTTTTTCAAAATCTTCTCTTTTTCATCATCAATGATCGCCTTCCACTCCCTATTTGGAATTGAGGGAGGACGCTCATACCTAGGATTTCCTGCCAAGCTTTATCTATAAACATCTTGTGTATATTTTAAATATTCGCCTGCTACAGAGGTGACCACTTTTTTATTGAACGTTTCTACTCCAAAGAGGCCTTCAAGATAATCCATAAGTTCCATTTTCATGTTGGAATTCTGGAAATTCCACCTCATGCGTAAGGTTTCCCCAAAAATCAACAAGCCCTTGCTCTCTAGGTGCCTATAAAAATGGTCGTTTCCTATAGACAAAAATATATGATCATTAATTTAAAATTAATAATCTAGATGATTTGTGTATGAGATGGTCAACATTAAACGATTAAAATATGAATTAAAACTACATGGGAGTCTTGATTGTTTTAATGGAAGTCCATTATCGTCAACCAAAAATGTGCATGGAAGGTTCCTTGTGCTTGTCACATTTTTACCTCTAGTAAATTCAACCACGTTAACCACATCACCAGCCTCATCTCTGCCACCATATCTAGACTCCGACCGATGTGTGGATGTCTGGAGTTGCGTGTCATGGCTCCTATCTAAATTAGGTGTGGAAGATGGAGAAGTAAATAGTACTCTAGAATCTATATGACCACCCGCATCAGGACTCTGTAGCATCTCTATAGCGCCACTACTACCAACATTGGGTTGAACAGGCTCCAAAAATCTCTTTATAAAAAATAAAATGTTTTTTCATGAGATAATGTAAAAGTTAAAGAACAAAGTTTCATAATTGAACATATGAGTACATTAGAAAAAAACACTTTAAATTATGGTCATTACCTTATATGTGTTAAGTTGTGACATAAGGAGATTGATCTTTGCTAGGATGTCAGGAGTTTGATCTAGACGATCTAATAAGCTAGCAAGTTCCTTGTTTGCTTTAATGATCTTTTTTTTTATTAATACCATCGGATCAGGGGATGAATAAAACCCCTCCTCATCGCAGGAATCATGATCAACATGGCATGTCGACTACATATAATTTAAAAAAAAACAATGTTATTTCAGTAAAATTATATAAGAAAATAATAAAATTCACGTAAAATGAAAGTGGAAATTGATAATCATTTACATATTCTGCGACTGACCCTTTTCCATGGTCATCCTGCCACATTATAATATAATTAGAACCCCCAAATATTTAAAAAATTGTTAATGATAACAAAAAAATTGATTGTCACCCAAATAAAATCAACCTCAATGATCAAGCTCCCACCTTATTATAAAATTGGGATCGCGAAATATTTAAAACAATGTTAAAGATAATAAAAAAAATATAACGCAATAAGTAGAGGTTTCTTAAAGAGGTGTTGCATAAGTACCCACACACTATTAGTTGATGTTTCTATTCGATTCAAATGGTAATCCACTAATAACTCTTCTCCAGGAGCTATCTTTTTTATTGCGCATAGGACTACCCGATTCTCTTCATGTCCCTCATATATGCGATTCGGTTGCTTGTTTATTGTCCCGGGTCGTGTGTTGTTTATAAACCCTGTGATATTGCTGGAATATTTAGGCCTTCCATCAATAGAGATAGTTGCTTCCTTATTTTTATCCTTGCTTATTAGTTGTATATAATTTGCGGCGAGTGCATATCTATGCATACTTTGCATGTATCTGACCAGCCAAATCCAATCGTTATAATTGTAACACGGTATGACATAGTCCACCAATTCAGTTACTTTATTGTATTTTACAATTATTCCATCCATGAAAAATAGCCCCAAGCCATGCACGGAGGATGGTGCAATGCGATATGTCCTATTGTTGACAATGAAGTCAACATCTATAGGAGGTAGTTCCTTAGGTACCCATTGTTTCACCAGATGCTTATACCTGAGTGGAACCTCTATGTCTCCTATGGTCTCATCATCATAAGAGCATGATCCTCCTTCAGCAAGAAATAATTCCATGTGTCTACAAATTTTTCTTCTGACTTTTTCACCTCTGGTCCTTGTTTGCTTATCATATCTACTAGATGCAGTCACATTTCCCTCTATTTTTCCTAATCTTTCCTCACTCGACGAAGAAATATTTGACATGTACCTATTTGGTTGTACCTTTAGTTGCATGTGCACGTGTTGTTAGTGAGTAGTCCATCATCATCCTAGTTCCAATTTATGAACGTTTTTTTCTATATTCAAAGTTATAAATAAAATTTGTATATCTTTAGTTTTGGATGCACAATTAGACTAGGGTGCAATTACCAATATTAGTAGGGGCACTCATGCATGCAGTGGATTCCCAACTTAGTGAAGGGTATGAATATCTAGGTGGGTCCACCTTAATTCAACTCACTTATCCATGCAAGCAATATGCACTATGGTTAGATTTCACACTACGGAATAGTGGTCAACCACCTAATGTAATGTGATATACCTCTTGATTTTGGACATATTAAGGACATATTAATGTGATAACACTAATGGAATGATAAGTTTATCATATGGATCTAAGAAAAAAATAGTAGTAAGGTTTTTGTTTGTTGGATTTGTGCAAATTAGAATTATTATAAGAAATGTCCATTGAATATGAGGGTCAATGCTATGGAGTAAGAAATCCAACCTTCAGTTGATGTGTTGCAAATCTTGGGTGATTTAGTTGGAAATATGTCTAAGGAAATCCAAGAGTAGAACTATACAAATATTAGTTTTGTTCAATCCAAGTTGAAGAATAAGTTAGTTATGGTGATGGTTAACAATAATGCAAACCACATTTTTATGTAGGAAGTAGTGGTTGTTAAACTCAATGTGCAGTTGAAATTGGTGCAGTATTTTTTCAAGGCAGTAAACTCTAACACAGGTAGGGTGGTTGGCTTGTCTAAAGGAGTCAACTTATAGCTTGGACACTAGAGTGAAACTACTAGTTTCAAAGTGGTACCCATGGATGACTTTGAAGTTTTTTTTGTGCAAGAGTTTATGAGGATGTGATAGGTGGCACCAATCCCTCACCTTAACAATTTGTTAAGATTTGATGACACAAAAATTCACGTAATTCCTATGTTGAGGGGGAAATAGAGTGCAATCACTAGGAGACTACCATGACTATGATTACAACAACCAATCATGCAGTAGTGCAACCTTACAAAGAGGAAGTTGGAGGTTTTAAGACATCAAAGAAGATCTCAAGTGTAGGTTTTTTGTAACCTTTGGTGGATGAAGGCCCCACAAAAAGTTGTTTACTAGGTTTGAATCCATATTAAATAACACTATGTCTACAAAATCCAAAGTAGTGTATATCTATTTAGAGAATCAAGATGTTCTAAACTTCTATTGGATGGTTCATTTGACTTAAGCAGTTCTAGAAAAAATGGTGTATACTTTAAGGAAGGAATGGATTCCAATGTTAGTGTTTCTAGTGGCATTGGTGGCCACTTTCCATCCTTTTATCACTAAAAAAAATCATAGGATGACTCACTACTAGCTTGCAAGGTAGTGGAGCCAAAGCACCCCACAAGGAAGTAAGTGCCTAGTTTGGTGTAAGTTGGTAGGAATTAGCATATTTTAAATGCGAGATTAGGCACTTGAGTGTATTAAAGAGAGAATCACATACATAGCAGTGCATTAGAAAATCCGAGTAGGAGTGTTTGATTCTACAACACATGATGATGTACTTTCATGGTTTTCAATGTAGAATTGGATTAGCTACCTAGATTGTCTGAAGGCATGAAGACAAAGGTGTACTAAGGCATGGGAAATTGGAGTTGAAGGTAAGTACAAGTGTGTGTGGAAATGTGAAGAAATTGAAGTGAGTTTAGTTGAAAATGGATTGTGAGTCTATGTAGTATAGTAGTTAGTTGACAGAGACATGTAGAATTTATGAGGATGTTGTTGGGGCAACATTGAACATAAGTGGGGGAGGATGTAAGGATTTTTGTTTTCCCATAAAGAACAAATGCACTTTCCACATGTACTTTATTGAAGGTGAAGGCAAATGGGATGAGTCGATTGTGACTTAGGAACTTGACATAGTGTAGCCACATACATTACAAGCTGCATTGCATGGGTGAGGTGCTCACTAGAGTGAAATAAGTTGTTTTGATATTAGATCCCTATGGTGCATAGCGATTTGTCTTAAGTTGCGATGAAAAAAGTGTCATTGTATTGGTGGAGAAAAGGGATGATAAAGCTTAATGGAGAATACATCCTAGTCAAAGATGGAAGAGTGTGAATTTATAGGTTGGATAGGTCTGCGACATGATAAGGTTGTAGGTAGAAAGTGATTCAGTATAAATAACACCACAACAAGGAACACCTTAGTGGAAGTGTTTTGGGTTGCAACACCTGACATGCATAACTTAATTGAGAAGATGGGTGTGGGAGAGTCACCCACTAATGAGTGGTGTGGTAACAATTGAAGAATTGTGTTTAGTGCTATAGTGTCTTATGGAAGCATTCAAGGTGTGACAGAGTTTGCAGTGACAACGATCCAAAGAGGGAGAATGCTAACAAGATCTTCAGGAGAACTAGTCCAATTTGAGGCCTACAAGAGGCAACAATCAGTTTCTGTAAAGCAAGACTGTAATCAGCATGTAGGTCCAAGTTTGCAAGCATGACATATAGAAACACTTAATGACTACATGGATTTCCCCCCTTCTTTTGAAGGTGGGAATGTGGTCTACTATGTTGTTAATTCCCAAAAGGTGGTGGGCGGGGCACACAACTCCTCACTATAGGTAATTTCCTTCTTCTTGTCTAATCAATTGAGTTAAATAGGATAATAAGGGTTTGGAAGTCTCAAATAGTTATGTTAGTTGAATTCCATCTAGTTCTTAGTCAACTTAGTAATGTAGATTGGGGCTGTAAATATTATTTGAAAGGGAGCCTCTTTTATTATATCCTATCATAAGGAAGTATCTAGTGGAGTGCTTGTAATGTGGAAAGACATTGGATATGTAAACCAAATAAGGTTTACGGTAGACAATTCAAGACATTAAGCTATTACCCACGTCCCAACAAATGGTCAGTAACTATGTATTGTTAGAATCCATGCACCTACTAATCCTAGAGACAAAGAAAGAGATGCATTATAGGGTACAAATTAATATTGGAGAAGCTTTGGCTCGATGAAATTTTAACAATACCTCCTATTAACGTGTTGAAAAAGGAGTTTTGAAGAATATTGAAAGAGGAATCTCCACCTGCAATTTCAACTTCATATGTGCATTGGAGAGTAAGCTGCACCAATTGTTATTTGAACCTATATTTCAAGTATTTGTTTCTTAAGAATTAATGGCAACACCACATTTTTGTGAAGATAAAAATTGGGTTAATCTTAGTGAATGGTTGCATATTATAAGGGGAAAGTGGGAGGATGTGTTTACAATACAAATATATTTAGGTGGTGAAGCTTTTATGTGGTGTATTTACAATACAACTACATTCCTTGGCTAAGGTTAGGAGTAGGACATTAACATTCCTTGGCTAAGGTTTGGAAATTTTTTATTGTAAGGGGCCAATTGTTGTTGCTACACATTTAATTTTCTTGTTTAGAATATATCAAGGATAGAAGTTCAAGGTAAAGTTTGAGGAACCATCAATATAGATGTACCAAGACTCATGGATCTAAGGGATAATGGCATAGTTGATGGGGAGACACAAGGTTCAATTGGGCCATGGATAGTGAGTGGAGCAACCAGTTGAGAGAAAGAAGGAAATATATGTGTTCCATCAAAAGGGGGATATGTTAAAGAGGTAGGGAGAGGGTCAAATCAAGGGAAACAACTATTAATCTAAGAGGAGGGGCTTCTTTCTTTCTTGGAAGAGAGGTGAGTTTCAATCTAAGAGGGAGGTTTAGTGAGTTGAATGTGAGGACCTCACAATATATCAAGGCCTTGCGAGAACTCTAGCTCAACACCTAGGAGGCAAACCGAATGGTTGTATATTCCCACCTTCGCCTCCCATACTTGGATGAGTACGTGGTCATATACCATGGATGCAAGAGAGTGGAATGTTGAACATGTTCATGATTGGATTCTAGTTTCCCTAAACGTTAGAGTTTTTAGGCTGCATGTATTCCTATCCAAGAGGTTGGGAGAATGCTGGGAGAAAGAAGAGGAACCTCACTTATTTTCAAGAAAAGGGACACGACACTCCCTATTATAGGGGAAGGCTAGTATAAGAAGTATCATTTACGCGATAGAGGGGGGATAAAAGTAGTCTTTGACCACTTCCATAATGGGATCATCATTTTTAAGCAGGACAAGGACTAAAATATCTTCAAGGGAATTTTATATATTTCCATCAAGGACATGGACAATTTTGCATGGAGGCATTTCTCCCGGACCTCTTCATGAAAGATTGTGAATCTATGGTGCATGTACAAATATGTGAGATGTGGGTTTATGATAATATTTTGAATTCTCCAATCACATTCTCCATTGATCTCGTGTAAACCATTCCATTTGGTGTTTGTTGAACTAAGTGTAAAGAACAATGTTGGAGAATTATAAGACGTAAGTTAGGTATGAGCTATTTGTTACCTCTTTATTCTCTTTTATTTGAATGGTATCCATATTTTGTATTGATCAAATGAGGAATTACCTCAGAACTGATGCCATTAGACACAAACTCAATCCTAAGGCCAACTAAGGAGAAAAAACAACACACGCTAATTAATCTAGGAGTCAAGCATGCAAACAAACCTTCTCACAAAGAAGCACTAGTTCGTGATGGAAGCCAACATTGCAAAATCGACGTGCAAAGGGGATGATTTTAGGAGGGTGGGAAATTTACGTTGACAACCTTCTTAACAAACTAATGCCTTGGTGCAAGTTACCTCACTGAGCAATGGGAAACCCTCCAAGGAGTCTGAGTGAGTCTATCCAACGTCGATCCCAGGTACAACACCACCTTCCCTGTGCTCTCACCTTGTGTAGGAATTCTAAAATATTATGGCCTCGATGGTGCCACCTATTATACCAAAGTATAGGGGGGGGCAGTAGACAGTCGACATCAAGAACAACAAAGAAAGTTTGATTACTCTGAGGTCCCCAATGCGAACTCCTGATTGACCCTTGTGTTAGAAGGGATTCCCAAAGTCAGTGATATAGCAAATGGATTTCACTCGCTAACTCAAGGATTTATGTTTGTTTAGCAGCTTTGGAAATTTATTCTCACAATCCTATTCCAAAGCTCTACACCTAAGATAAGATGGGTTTGAAGAGGCCTAGAAAATTTTCTAGATAAATTTTAATTAGCGCTTGATTTTAGGTTGTTGTTACTCAAAGGAGCGGTCGTGAAACTAATGGAGTATTGAATCGACTCTTTAAACGATGCAAGAGGAAAATGAAATGCAAGAATTTCAACTTTGATGAAAACTAGATATGGGAAGGAGCAAGAGGTTTTAAGCAAAGAAATAATTTCTTGATAGATTACTATGTGTGCAGTATTGTTAATGACAAAATTATGAGCTAATTATCCAGATAAATGGAAGAAAAATGACCCAAATTTTAAATTTACCATGAAAATGTCATAGTTCACTTAGTACACCTATACACCATTTAATCAAATGTCATCATTTCTAACATAGTAAACTTTTATGATTATAGAGACCACGATACACATCTTAAATACTCATAAGGATCACGGGGGCTTCACCTTATGGATGACCAAGAATTATTTAAGGGAAATGGGAAATGGGTACTCAAAGAAAGATACATAGGGACATATACCTCTAAGTGCATATCCTCAAAGTAAATCATCATCCTCGTATCATATTTTAACAATTGAGTGGTGAAGGAAAAATGGATGTGGTGGGGTCAGCTAGCAACATGATCAACAATGGAAGTGATATCATCGGATTTCATAATAACAAGGAATGTCATAGGATAGTTTTAGGGGTCCTAAAGAGGCATAGATGGAGCTAGCATATTCTTCAAGTGTTTCCTTTATCAATAATAGTTGGTACAAGAGTGGGGAGCTCTACATATTTGGTAAGTTGGTTTCAAATTAGTATAATCAAATCAAAGGGTGCAATTTTAGGGGCTCTTGGGATAACAAGGTCCAAGTGTGGGTTTCTCCATCTATCTTTACCAATGAAATATGGTGTAATATTATGATTCTAGCCATCATTAGTGGGAAAAATAATAAGGTTTATATCGGATATGCTCAAGTGAGGATACAAATTAGGTGGAAAAGGAAATAGAGTTGGTTGGATATTTGGGTCACCCAAGTACAAATGGCCTATTTTGTATAATTTGGAAAATTAATCTAATTTTGCATTAAAATGAAAATAAAACATTATTATTTTCCTTCTCCCACCCCTTCATACATCTATGGCCCTTTGAAAAAGTGAGGGAACACATTATGGCTAACAAATGAGGCAAATTGTGTTTGCAAAAGTGCTAGTAAAGGCTCAATTCTATGTAAGTGATTAGTAGTAAGCATGTGAAATCAGGCATGACCCTCAAAATGTTTTTCATTGTAAAAAACTCTTAATGAAGAAAATTCATATGGGTTTTGGGATCAAATTCATATGGGTTTTGGGTTTGAACTAATGAAGCATGATTCCCACAACCACAACAATCATTGATTCCCACAACCACAACAATCATAAATGTATGACATGCATGGGAAACATGTGATGCAGGAGCATCGTCAACATCAAGCGAGCGTGGGGGCAAGTGCCACACATTTTGAGCATATGTTAAATTGTTTAAAAACTTTTGAAGAGTGGATGCGCCAAACTTAAATGTGATAGTTAAGGAGAGGCGTACTTATGTATTGTAAAGGACCTTGAGCGATCCACTCTTGTCCATAGTAGGTAGAAGGCAATTATGTAAGTAGGTAGAATTGAATATTAGATTAGACAGTTTTAGAAGGAGTGGAGGGAAAATAGATATAGACACCCTCATTGTGTATTGTAACATTATTGAAGAGCATAGGAGAGAAGGAGAGAGCTGGGTAGCAAACTCCATGTACATAAGTTCTGAATTAATACAAAGAAGTTGTGATTCARATTCATGGTGTTCGTATATTCTCTGTGTATGCATCTTCAAATGTTATGCTCTTGAATGTTTTKCTCTTTCTGTCATGAAATTGCTTTTATGCTATGTATGAATGATTTCTGTTGAATATTTGGAATCTGAGAGAGGAAGAGTAAATGAGTTTCAATTGCTTCTCTGTCTAAGCAAGATTCCTGCAAGGAGTGCAGTTGAATTGTCCGCAAGGAGTGCGTCAACAAGGAGTTCAAAGGGTTATCTCTGAAAGCTCAGGAGAGGTAGTGGTTGTTCTCATTCCTTCAGAGCACGGTTGGGAATAGGTGCCGTGCAAGGAGTGCATAGGCCAAGGAGAGTCTCAGGGTTGCGGACCTGAGCCAAGTATCGAAGGACTTCTGCTGCAGGCGTGCGCAGAGTCGAAGTAGTTGACATTTGAAGGTGTCTGAAGGTTGCATAAGGAGTGTGCGCCAGAGTCTTTTCTAAGGCTCGAAGTTGTGAGAAGCTCAGGAGGAGTAAAGCCTTTGAAAGCATTGAGGGGCATCAGAATTTTGTAGCGCAAGCGGATAAGTCCAGGGAAGAGTCCTTGGTTTCCTTCGTAGAAATCGTAAAAGGGAAGAGATCGACGGTCGGGAATTTGTGGGGAGGATTTGCGAAATCCCGCCAGCCATTAGATCTGCCAGATAAGTGAGGGGGTTACAGCTACGTCCAGAGTTCAAGCTCAAGAGATTGTGGACCGTCAGATCTCATTCAAACACCCATCAGCCGTTGGATTGACCAGGAGTTGCACGGAGTTTAAGCTTTGTGAACGGGAGGAGGCAAGTTCCGACGAGAGGCGTGGCCATCGAAATTTTGGCATTCATGAAATCGAGCATTCTGTGAGTAAGAGATCGGGAAATCCACGTTGGAAACCCTGTAAACGATCGGAGTCATCCACCAGTTGGGACACGTGGACGAGATCGGAAGCCCATCGGTATTTCGAACATCGAGACTCACATAGGTAAGTGTTTTGTCTTTGCAGTTGGCGAAACCCCGAGGGTAAATATGAACCGTCCATCCACTTGGGATGCGTGTCAAAAATATGAAGAAAGTCAGTGATCAACATTTCGTGAGTCCTGGAGGACTTGCAATTTGGAATCACAAAGTCCGATTCTTCAAAAAGAGGAGAGCTCCGTGTGGGATCCAGCTGATGTCATCTCGTCATAATGAGGCATCAGGAATTTCCATGGAGAAAACCCCGAAGCGGCGAGGAATGTCCATCCTAGAGGATGCGTGTCGATAATCACGATTGTTGGGAAATTTCCCGAAAGGAAAATTCATCCATCGGAAAATTGGGAATCAGGAAATCGGGGATTCTGTGGACAAGAGGTTTAGTGCATTTCGACATTCGAAACCCCAAATCCCGATAAGAGGTATGACTGCGGTCATATAAAGGCAGGTCACATGACTAGGGGCATAGCCAGGAGGGGCTAAAGCACAAAGGGAGCATATCAGGAAAGTGGAGATCGTGAAATCGGGGACCAAAGGGTCATGATAGCGGGATTTTGAAAACCCCGAAACTCGATTGTGACTTTCTGTGGTGAACAGAGAAGGGATCGGACCACAAGGCTGTAAGGCGCCGAAAAAGACCTCTGGGCCAAATTTAAATAAAGATTCTAGGGGAGAATCGAAGGAGCCACTCCGACTCGAGGGTGAACTTTGAACGATCTTTAAAGACCAGGAGGTTAGCGCAGAGGCCTTTTGCCGAGGCAAGAGGAGTGGCTGCGTCAGTTTGGTATCAGAGCTTAGAAAAGATTCTTTGAAGGGAGATTCACCATGCTGTCGAGAAGAAGATATAGACAATCACCCGATCCAGAGGAGGAAATGGAGACGTCCAGAGGAAGGGGTAGACAGGTGCAGAATCCAAAAGTAGAAAGAGATATGCATAACATACACGTCAGACTTGTGGACATGGAGATAAGACAAAAACACACAGCTGATATAGGAGATATCAGTGAGTCCGAAAATGAAGATGATGCTGGACATGGAGAAGAAGAAGTCACAACAGAAGATGCAGCAAATGAACATTTGCTTAAAGCTTTTGCAAGAATGGGTGCAAAGGCGAAGATGGACATTCCAGTTTATGAGGGAAATCTGGATGCAGAAGAGCTTCTAGACTGGATTAGAGCTCTGGACACCTACTTTGACTATGAAGATGTCGAAGAGGACAGGAAGGTCAAGCATGCCGTCACAAGATTAAAAGGACAGGCATTGCCAAGGCAAGCAAAAAATTAAGAGCTGGGACAGGATGATTGCAAAGATGAAGGTAAAATTCATCCCTAGGGATTACCAGATTACTCTATTCAGGAGAATGCAGAACCTGAGACAGAAGTTGATGTCAGTGAAGGAATATACTGTGGAATTTTACAGGCTGAATATCAAGGCAGGTCATCATAAAAGCAATGATGAAAAAGTAGTCAGGTATATGAATGGCCTGAGATATGAGATTCAGGATGAGATGAGTATGTTGACCATCCGAATGGTGGAAGATGCTTATAAGATGGTTGTAAAAGAGGAAGAGAAGCTGAGCCGAAAGCAGGGTCAAAGAGGCCAAGGTAGAAGTCATCCCAGAGGCAAATCAGTTGCCCGGGATAAATATCAGAAGTCCAAGGAGGACTGGAAGAAACCTCAGACTCGAACTGAGAGAGGCGGAATCTCACAGCGAGGGAAATATGCTGAGAAGAGAGGAAATCATACTGAGCAGAGAGGAGAATATGCTGATAATAATACTTTTCCTCGTACTAGAGGTAGAGGAAAAGGCAGAGGTGGAGTAATTACATGCTTCACATGTGGAAAGAATGGGCACAAGTCTTATGAGTGTCCTGATAAAAAGAAAGAGGGTGGAGAGACTCACATCGCCGAAGCTCAGGGGAAAAATGTTGAGGAGGAAGACGCTGAAGGCAGAAGATCGCTCATGATGCGAAAGGTTCTTTTGACACCTGAGAAGGAGGTGGAGAGTTCAGTCCAAAGGACCCGACTTTTTAGGACTGCTTGCAAAACCAAGGACAGGGTATGCAAGGTCATTGTAGACAGTGGTAGCATGGATAATCTCGTTTCTACGGAAATGGTAGAAAAGATGGAGCTGGAGACGATTGAACATCCAAGTCCATATAAAGTTTCGTGGCTACAGAAAGGACATCAGGTAAATGTCACTAAACAATGTTTAGTTGAATTCAAGATAGGAGGATATAATGATAAGATATTATGTGATGTTATTCCCATGGATGTTTGTCATCTATTGCTAGGTAGACCATGGCAATATGACATGAATGTGATTCAAGATGGGAGAATGAACACATACACCCTAGAAAAGAATGGGAGAACTCATATGTTGCTTCCAATCAAAGATAAGGAAGTGAAACCGGAAGTAAGCAACACTGTACTTCTCATGAGTGGGAAAGAACTTCTTATAGAGGTTAAGAAAAAGGAAGATCCGTAGTTCATTGTGGTCAGAAAGCCTAGAATTGTTTTGACTAGCACAAAAGTGGATGATTTACCGGAAGAGATTCGGGGACTGCTGGAAGAGTTCGCTGATATAGTAGTGGACGAATTACCTCGTTCGTTGCCATCGATCAGAAGTGTGAGTCACCATATTGATCTCATACCAGGAGCTATTTTGCCAAATAAAGCCGCGTACAGATTGACGCCGCAAGAGAATGAAGAGGTAAAAAGACATGTCCAAGATTTGTTAGACAAAGGCTTGGTCAGGGAAATCTTGAGTCCATGTGCTGTTCCAACGGTACTCAGTCCGAAGAAAGATGGAGGCTGGAGGATGTGCACTAATTCAAGAGCCATTAACAAGATAACCATTACATACATATTTCCATTGCTGAGGATGGATGATCTGATGGATTGCTTAAGTGGAGCAAAGTATTTTTCAAAGATTGATTTGAAAGGCGATTATCACCAGATTCGCATGAGAGAGGGTGATGAATGGAAGACAGCATTCAAAACCAACGAGGGGTTGTATGAATGGCTTGTTATGCCGTTTGGATTAACGAATGCGCCGAGTACCTTCATGAGGTTGATGAATGAAGTCCTGAGGGAGTTCATTGGAAAATTTGTCATTGTGTATTTAGATGACATACTGGTTTACAGTAAGACAATGGCAGAGCATCTGAAGCATTTGGCTACAGTGATGCAGAGATTACAGCAGGAGAAGTTGTTGATAAACATGAAGAAGTCCTCATTCATGAAGACAGAGCTCATTTACTTGGGATTTGTTATTTCGGCAAATGAGTTGAGGATGGATCGAGATAAGGTGGAGGTAATAAAGAATTGGCCATAATTGAGGAATGTATTTGAGGTGAGAATTTTTCACGGATTGGCTAGTTTCTACCAAAAATTCATCAGGAATTTCAATGGAATTAGTGCAACAATGATGGATACAGTGAAGAAAAGACACAAGTTTTTTCACTAGACTGAAGAGGCTGAATTTTTTTTTAATCTATTGAAGAGGAAGATCACAGAACGACCAGTTTTGGTGTTGCCAGATTTCCGAAAGACATTTCAGGTGAAATGCGATGCAAGTGGATTTGCAATCGGGGCAGTCTTAAGTCAGGAAGAAGGCCGATAGCATATTTCAGCGAGAAGCTGAATGAATCGAAATTGAAATATTCCACTTATGATAAGGAATTTTATGCTATCATCCAGGCATTGAAGAAATGGAGGCATTACTTGATCCCGAAAGAGTTTGTCTTGTACAGTGACAATCATGCACTGTAGTTTGTGACTCAACAGGAAAAGTTGAATCAGAAACATGTCAAATGGTTTGAGTATATGCAGAATTTCACTTTTGTGATGAAGCATATTTCTGGTACTGCTAACAAAGTTGTTGATGCTTTGAGCAGGAAGTGTTTGATGTTGCAGGAGTTCAAAGTCAAACCACTGGGTTTTGATGATCTCAGGCACATGTACGCTAATGATCCAGATTTTAAGGAGGCATATGAAGTAGCTGAGAATCTAGTTCTCAGGGATAGAAGCCAGTGGATAGAGTACATGATCTAGGAAGGATTACTGTTTAGAGGTAATTAGCTGTGTATTCCGAAATGCTCCATGAGAGAGAATCTGCTGAAGGAGAAACATAGTGGAGGATTGGCAGGGCACTTTGGTCATGACAAGACGTTCACAAAGCTGAATGAATCATATTTTTGGCCAGGAATGTGAGCGGATGTCAAGAGATTCATAGACAGATGAAAAATTTGCAGCATTCGAAGGGAAGAAGACAGAATGTAGGATTCTATCAACCATTTCCCATACCAGAAAGGTTGTGGGATGCAATTAGCATGGATTTCATATTGGGGTTGTCAAGAACACAAAGAGGTGTTGATTCAATCTTTGTGGTGGTGGATAGATTTTCCAAAATGGCACACTTCATTCCATGTCAGAAAACCAGTGACGCAACTCACATTGCGAACCTGTTTTTCAAAGAAGTCATTCGACTTCACGGCTTACCAAGGAGTATAGTTTTAGCTAGAGATACAAAGTTCATAAGGCACTTCTGTAGGACCTTATGGAAGAAGCTGGGAACTAACTTTTTTTTTAGTTTAGCTTATCATCCTTAGATGGATGGACAGACAAAAGTAGTGAACAGAAGTCTGGGAGACTTGCTGAGGAGCCTGGTGGCGGAACACCACAACCAGTGGGACAATGTATTACCACATGTAGAGTTCACTTATAATGACTCAGTAAACATAAGCACAGGGCAGAGTCCATTTCAGATTGTTTATGGCGTGCAACCAAGAGGAATTTCTGAATTGAGGGATTCAGAACAGATTGCGACTAGGAGTGCTAGTGCAAAAGATTTCACAGGAGTGATGAAGGAACTTCACAGCCAGGTGAAGGAGCGATTGCAGAATTCAAATCAGGAGTACAAGCGTAGAGCAGATCAACACAGAAGACAACTTCAGTTTGAAGTTGGTGATTTGATTCTGGCACATTTGAGGAAAGAAAGGTTCCCAAGAGGAACATATAATAAATTGAAGATGAAAAAAATTGGACCATGTAGGGTCTTGAAGTAATTTGGGGCAAATGATTATGAGATTGAATTACCTGATGGGATCGAAATTTCTCCGATATTCAATATCTCAGATTTGTACCCATACAGAGCTGAGGAAGCAGGAACAAGTGATGAACAGTCAGATGTCTAGTGGCAAAAGTAGATGCCAGTTGTAGAGATTCCATAGATGGAAAGCATACTAGACAAAAGAATTGGCAAGAAGACCAGAAGGAAAGAATACTTTGAATATTTGGTCAAGTGGAAGGGCCATCCAGTTGAAGATGCTAGCTAGGAGAATGAAGCAGAGATTCAGAGGCATGGACAGACCGTGCAAGAGCTCATGGACAAGATCCCATGAAAATTTTCAAGCGAGGGAGTATGATGCAGGAGCATCGTCAACATCAAGCGAGAGTGGGGGCAAGCGCCACACATTTTGAGCATATGTTAAATTGTTTAAAAACTTTTGAAGAGTGGATGCACCAAACTTAAATGTGATAGTTAAGGAGAGGCGTACTTATGTATTGTAAAGGACCTTGATCGATCCACTCTCGTCCATAGTAGGTAGAAGGCATTTATGTAAGTAGGTAGAATTGAATATTAGATTAGACAATTTTAGAAGGAGTGGAGGGAAAACGGATATAGACACCCTCATTGTGTATTGTAACATTATTGAAGATCATAGGAGAGAGGCAGAGAGATGGGTAGCAGACTCCATGTACAGAAGTTATGAATTAATACAAAGAAGTTGTGATTCAGATTCATGGTGTTCGTATATTCTCTGTGTATGCATCTTCAAATGTTATGCTCTTTCTGTCATGAATTTTTTTTTATGCTATGTATGAATGATTTCCTATTGAATATTTGGAATCTGAGAGAGGAAGAGTAAGGAGAATGAGTTTCAATTGCTTCTCTGTCTGAGCAAGATTCCTGCAAGGAGTCCAGTCTAATTGTCCGCAAGGAGTGCGTCGACAAGGAGTTCAGAGGGTTATCTCTGAAATATCTGGAGAGGTAGTGGTTGTTCTCATTCCCTTAGAGCGTGGTTGGGAACAGGTGCCGTGCAAGGAGTGTGCAGGCCAAGGAGAGTCTCAGGGTTGTGGACCCGAGTCAAGTATCGAAGGACTATTGCTGCAGGCATGCGCAGAGTCGAAGTAGTTGACATTTGAAGGTGTCTAAAGGTTGCGTAAGGAGTGCGCGCCAAAGTCTTTTCTAAGGCTCAAAGTTGTGAGAAGATCAGGAGGAGTAAAGCCTTTGAAAGCATTGAGGGGCATCGAAATTTTTTAGCGTAAGCAGATAAGTCCAGGGAAGAGTCCTTGGTTTCCTTCGTAGAAATCGTCAAAGGGAAGAGATCGATGGTCGGGAATCTGTGGGGAGGATTTGCAAAATCCCGCCAGTCGTTAGATCTGCCAGACAATTGAGGGGGTTATGGTTGTGTCCAGAGTTCAAGCTCAGAATATTGTGGACCGTCAGATCTCATTCAAACACCCGTCAGCCGTTGGATTGACCAGGAGTTGCATGAAGTTTAAGCTTCACGAACGGGAGGAAGAAAGTTCCGACGAGAGGCGTGGCCATCGGAATTTCAGCATTCGTGAAATTAGGAGTTCTGTGAGCAAGAGATCGGGAAATCCATGTTGGAAACCTTGTAAACGATCAGAGTTGTCCACCAGTTGGGACACGTGGATGAGATCGGAAGCCCATCGAAATTTCGAACATCGAGACTCACATAGGTAAGTGTTTTGGCTTTGCAGTTGGCGAAACCCTGAGGGTAAATTTGAACCGTCCATCAACTTGGGACACGTGTCAGAAATTCGAAGAAAGTCAGGGATCGACATTTCGTGAGTCCTGGAGGACTTGCAATTCGGAATCACGAAGTCCGATTCTTCGAAAAGAGGAGAGCTTCGTGTGGGATTCAGCTGATGTCATCTTTTCATAACGAGGCATTGGGAATTTCCATGGAGAAAACCCCGAAGCGGCGAGGACTATCCATCCTAGAGGATGGGTGGCGAAAATCGCGATCGTTGGGAAATTTCCCGAAAGGAAAAGTCATCCATCGAAAAATTGGGAATCGGGAAATCGAGGATTCTGTGGACAAGAGGTTTAGTGCATTTCGACATTCGAAACCCCAAATCCTGATAAGAGGTATGACTGCGGTCATATAAAGGCAGGTCACATGACTAGGGGCATAGCCAGGAGGGGCTAAAGCACAAAGGGAGCATATAAGGAAAGTGGATATCGTGAAATCGGGGACCAAAGGGTCATGATAGCGGGATTTTGAAAACCCTGAAACTCGATTGTGACTTTCTGTGGTGAACGGAGAAGGGACCGGACCACAAGGTTGTAAGGTGCCGAAAAAGACCTGTGGGCCAAATTTAAATAAATATTCCACGGGAGAATCGAAGGAGCCACTCCGACTCGAGGGTGAACTTTGAACGATCCTTAAAGACCGGGAGGTCAGCGCAGAGGCCTTTTGCCGAGGCAAGAGGAGCGGCTGTGTCAGTTTGGTATCAGAGCTTAGAAAATCTTCTTTGAAGGGAGATTCACCATGCCGTCGAGAAGAAGAGATAGACAATCACCCGATCCAGAGGAGGAAAGGGAGACGTCCAGAGGAAGGGGTAGACAGGTGCAGAATCCAGAAGTAGAAAGAGATTTGCATAACATACGCACCAGACTTGTGGACATAGAGATAAGAAAAAAACGCACAGCTGATATAGGAGATATCAGTGTGTCCGAAAATGAAGATGATGCTGGACATGGAGAAGAAGAAGTCACAGCAGAAGATGCAGCAAATGAACGCTTGCTTAAAGCTGTTGCAAGAATGGGTGCAAAGGCGAAGATGGACATTCCAGTTTATGAGGGAAATCTGGATGCAGAAGAGCTTCTAGACTGGATTAGAGCTCTGGACACCTACTTTGACTATGAAGATGTCGAAGAGGATAGGAAGGTCAAGCATGCCGTCACGAGATTAAAAGGACATGCGGCATTGTGGTGGGATGAACTACAAGCGGACAGGCGTTGCCAAGGCAAGCAGAAAATTAAGAGCTGGGATAGGATGATTGCAAAGATGAAGGCAAAATTCATCCCCAGGGATTACCAGATTACTCTGTTCAGGATAATGCAGAACCTGAGACAGAAGCTGATGTCAGTGAAGGAATATACTGAGGAATTTTACAGGCTGAATACCAGGGCAGGTCATTGTGAAAGCAATGATGAAAATGTAGCCAGGTATATTAATGGCCTAAGATATGAGATTCAGGATGAGATGAGTATGTTGACCATCTGAATGATGGAAGATGCTTATCATATGGCTCTAAAAGAGGAAGAGAAGCTGAGCTGAAAGCAGGGTCAGAGAGGCCAAGGCAGAAGTCACCCCAGAGGAAAATCAGTTGCCCGGGATAAATATCAGAAGTCCAAGGAGAAATGGAAGAAACCTCAGACTCGAACTGAGAGAGGTAGAAGCTCACAGCGAGGGCAATATGCTGAACAGAGAGGAAAGCATACTGAGCAGAGAGGAGAATATGCCGATAATAATACTTTTCCTCATACTAGAGGTAGAGGAAAAGGCAGAGGTGGAGTAATTACATGCTTCACATGTGGAAAGAATGGGCACAAGTCTTATGAGTGTCCTGATAAAAAGAAAGAGGGTGGAGAGACTCACATCACCGAAGCTCAGGGGAAAAATGTTGAGGCGGAAGACGTTGAAGGCGGAAGATCGCTCATGATGCGAAAGGTTATTTTGACACCCGAAAAGGCGGTGGAGAGTTCAGTCCAAAGGACCAGACTTTTTAGGATTGCTTGCAAAACCAAGGACAGGGTATGCAAGGTCATTGTAGACAGTGGTAGAACGGATACTCTCGTTTCTACGGAAATGGTAGAAAAGCTGGAGCTGGAGACGATTGAACACCCAAGTCCATATAAAGTTTCATGGCTAGAGAAAGGACATCAGGTAAATGTCACTAAACAATGTTTAGTTGAATTCAAGATAGGAGGATATAATGATAAGATATTATGTGATGTTATTCCCATGGATGTTTGTCATCTATTGCTGGGTAGACCATGGCAATATGACATGAATGTGATTCATGATGGGAGAATGAACACATACACCCTAGAAAAGAATGGGAGAACTCATATGTTGCTTCCAATCAAAGATAAGGAAGTGAAACTGGAAGTAAGCAACACTGTACTTCTCATGAGTGGGAAAGAACTTCTTACAGAGGTTAAGAAAAAGGAAGATCCGCAGTTCATTGTGGTCAGAAATCCTAGAATTGTTCTGACTAGCAAAAAAGTGGATAATTTACCGGAAGAGATTCAGGGACTGCTGGAAGAGTTCGCTGATATAGTAGTGGGCGAATTACCTCGTTCGTTTCCACCGATCAGAAGTGTGAGTCACCATATTGATCTCATACCAGGAGCTAGTTTGCTAAATAAAGCCGCGTACAGATTGACGCCGCAAGAGAATGAAGAGGTAAAAAGACAAGTCCAAGAGTTGTTGGACAAAGGCTTGGTCAGGGAAAGCTTGAGTCCGTGTGCTGTTCCAACGGTACTCAGTCCGAAGAAAGACAGAGGCTGGAGGATGTGCACTAATTCAAGAGCCATTAACAAGATAACCATTAGGTATAGATTTCCATTACCGAGGATGGATGATCTGATGGATTGCTTAAGTGGAGCAAAGTATTTTTCAAAGATTGATTTGAAAAGTGGTTATCACCAGATTCACATGAGAGAGGGTGATGAATGGAAGACAGCATTCAAAACCAACGAGGGGTTGTATGAATGGCTTGTTATGTTGTTTGGCTTGACGAATGCACCGAGTACCTTCATGAGGTTGATGAACGAAGTCCTGAGGGAGTTCATCGGAAAATTTGTCATTGTGTATTTAGATGACATACAGGTTTACAGTAAGACAGTGGTAGAGCATCTAAAGAATTTGGCTACAGTGATGCAGAGATTACAGCAGGAGAAGTTGTTGATAAACATGAAGAAGTCCTCATTCATGAAGACAGAGCTCATTTACTTGGGATTTGTTATTTCAGAAAATGAGTTGAGGATGGATCCAGATAAGGTGGAGGTAATCAAGAATTGGCCATCATTGAGGAATGTATTTGAGGTGAGAAGTTTTCACGGATTGGCTAGTTTCTACCGAAAATTCATCAAGAATTTCAGTGGAAATAGTGCAGCAATGATGGATACAGTGAAGAAAAGACACAAGTATTTTCACTGGACTGAAGAGGCTGAAAAAAGTTTTAATTTGTTGAAGAGGAAGATCACAGAATGACCAGTTTTGGTGTTGCCATATTTTCGAAAGACATTTAAGGTGAAATGCGATGCAAGTGGATTTGCAATTGGGGCAGTTTTAAGTTAGGAAGACAGACCGATAGCATATTTCAGCGAGAAGATGAAGGAAGCAAAATTGAAATATTCCACTTATGATAAGGAATTTTATGCTATCATCCAGGCATTGAAGAAATCGAGGCATTACTTGATCCCGAAAGAGTTTGTCTTGTACAGTGACAATCATGCACTGCAGTTTGTGACTCAACAGGAAAAGTTGAATAAAAAACATGTCAAATTGGTTGAGTATATGCAGAATTTCACTTTTGTGATTAAGCATATTTCTGGTACTACTAACAAAGTTGTTGATGCTTTGAGCAGGAAGTGTTTGCTATTGCAGTAGTTCAAAGTCAAAACAATGGGTTTTGATGATCTCAGGGACATGTATGCCGATGATCCAGATTTTAAGGAGGCATATGAAGCAGCTGAGAATCCAGTTCTCAGGGATAGAAGTCAATGGATAGAGTACATGATCCAGGAAGGATTACTATTTAGAGGTAATCAGCTGTGTATTCCGAAATGCTCCGTGAGGGAGAATCTGCTAAAGGAGAAACATAGTGGAGTATTGGCAGGGCACTTTGGTTACGAAAAGACGATCGCAAAGATGAATGAATCATATTTTTGGCCGAGAATGTGAGCGGATGTCAAGATATTCGTAGACAGATGCAGAATTTTCCAGCATTCGAAGGGAAGAAGACAGAATGCAGGATTCTATCAACCATTTCCCATACCAGAAAGGTCGTGGGATGCAATTAGCATGGATTTCATATTGGGGTTGTCAAGAACACAAAGAGGTGTTGATTCAATCTTTGTGGTGGTGGATGGATTTTCTAAAATGGCACACTTCATTCCATGTAAGAAAACCAGTGACGCAACTCACATTGCGAACCTGTTTTTCAAAGAAGTCATTTGACTTCACGGCTTACCAAGGAGTATAGTTTCGGATAGAGATACGAAGTTCATAGGGCACTTCTGGAGGACCTTATGGAAGAAGCTGGGAACTAACTTGTTGTTTAGTTCAGCTTATCATCCTCAGATGGATGGATAGAAAGAAGTAGTGAACAGAAGTCTGGGAGACTTGCTGAGGAGCCTGGTGACGGAACACCACAGCCAGTGGGACAATGTATTACCATAGGTAAAGTTTGCTTATAATGACCCAGTAAACATAAGCACATGGCAGAGTCCATTTCAGATTGTTTATGGTGTGCAGTCGAGAGGAATTTTTGAATTGAGGGATTCAGAATAGACTGCGACTTGGAGTGCTAGTGCAGAAGATTTTGCAGTAGCGATGAAGGAACTTCACAGCTAGGTGAAGGAGCGATTGCAGAATTCAAATCAGGAGTACAAGCATAGAGAAGATCAACACAGAAGACAACTTCAGTTTGAAGTTGGTGATTTGATTATGGCACATTTGAGGAAGGAAAGGTTCCTGAGAGGAACATATAATAAATTGAAGATGAAGAAAATTGGACCATGTAGGGTCTTGAAGAAATTTGGGGAAAATGCTTATGAGATTGAATTACCCGATGGGATCGGAATTTCTCCGATATTCAATATCTCAGATTTGTACCCATACACAACTGAGGAAGCAGGAACAAGTGATGAACAGTCATAGGTCCAGTGGAAAAAGCAGATGCCAGTTGCAGAGATGTCATAGATGGAAAGCATACTAGACAAAAGAATTGGCAAGAAGACCAGAAGGAAAGAATACTTCGAATATTTGGTCAAGTGGAAGGGCCATCCAGTTGAAGATGCCAGTTGGGAGAATGAAGCAGATATTCAGAAGCATGGACAGACTGTGCAAGAGCTCATGGAGAGGAGCCCATGAAAATTTTCAAGCAAGGGAGTATGATGCAAGAGCATCGTCAACATCAAGCGAGCGTGGGGGCAAGCCCCACACATTTTGAGCATATGTTAAATTGTTTAAAAACTTTTGAAGAGTGGATGCACCAAACTTAAATGTGATAGTTAAAGAGAGGCGTACTTATGTATTGTAAAGGACCTTGAGCGATCCACTCTCGTCCATAGTAGGTATAAGGCATTTATGTAAGTAGGTAGTATTGAATATTAGATTAGACAGTTTTAGAAGGAGTGGAGGGAAAACGGATATAGACACCCTCATTGTGTATTGTAACATTATTGAAGAGCATAGGAGAGAAGCAGAGAGCTGGGTAGCAGACTCCATGTACAGAAGTTTTGAATTAATACAAAGAAGTTGTGATTTAGATTCATGGTATTCGTATATATTCTGTGTATGCATCTTCAAATGTTATGCTCTTGAATGTTTTGCTCTTTCTGTCATGAAATTTCTTTTATGCTATGTATGAATGATTTACTATTGAATATTTGGAATCTGAGAGAGGAAGAGTAAGGAGAATGAGTTTCAACTGCTTCTCTGTCTGAGAAAGATTCCTGGAAGGAGTGTAGTTGAATTGTCTGCAAGGAGTGCGTTGACAAGGAGTTCAGAGGGTTATCTCTAAAAGCTCAGGAGAGGTAGCAGTTGTTCTCATTCCCTCAGAGTGCGGTTGGGCATAGGTGTCGTGTAACGAGTGCGCAGGCCAAGGAGAGTCTCAGGGTTGTGGACCTGAGCCAAGTATCGAAGGACTACTGCTGCAGGTGTCCGCAGAGTCAAATTAGTTGACATTTGAAGGTGTCTGAAGGTTGCGTAAGGAGTGCGCACCAGAGTCATTTCTAAGGCTTGAAGTTGTGAGAAGCTCAGGAGGAGTAAATCCTTTGAAAGCATTGAGGGGCATTGGAAGTTTGTAGCGCAAGCGGATAAGTCCAGGGAAGAGTCCTTGGTTTCCTTCGTAGAAATCGTCAAAGGGAAGAGACCAACGGTCGGGAATCTGTGGGGAGGATTTGCAAAATCTCACCAGCCGTCAGATCTGCCAGAAAAGCGAGGGGGTTACAACTGCGTTCGAAGTTCAAGTTCAGGAGATTGTGGACCATCAGATCTCATTCAAACACCCGTCAGCCGTTGGATTGACCAGGAGTTGCACGGAGTTTAAGCTTCGCGAACGGGAGGAGGAAAGTTCTGACGAGAGGCGTGGCCATCGGAATTTTGGCATTCGTGAAATCGGGAGTTCTGTGAGCAAGAGATCGGGAAATCCATGTTGGAAACCCCGTAAACGATCGGAGCCATCCACTAGTTGGGACACGTGGATGAGATCGGAAGCCCATCGGCATTTCGAACATCGGGACTCACATAGGTAAGTGTTTTGGCTTTGCAGTTGGCAAAACCCCAAGGGTAAATCTGAACTGTCCATCCACTTGGGACGCATGTCAGAAATCCGAAGAAAGTTGGGGATCGACATTTCGTGAGTCCTGGAGGACTTGCAATTCGGAATCGCGAAGTCCGATTCTCCGAAAAGAGGAGAGCTCCATGTGGGATCCAGCTGACGTCATCTCGTCATAACGAGGCATCGGGAATTTCCATAGAGAAAACCCTGAAGAGGAGAGGACCGTCCATCCTAGAGGATGCGTGGCGACAATCACGATCGTTGAGAAATTTCCCGAAAGGAAAAGTCATCCATTGGAAAATTGGGAATCAGGAAATCGAGGATTCTGTGGACAAGAGGTTTAATGCATTTCGACATTCGAAACCCCGAATCCCGATGAGAGGTATGACTGCGTTCATATAAAGGCAGGTCACATGACTAGGGGCATAGCCAGGAGGGGCTAAAGCACAAAGGGAGCATATCAGGAAAGCGGAGATCGTGAAATCGGGGACCAAATGGTCATGATAGCAGGATTTTGAAAACCCCGAAACCCGATTGTGACTTTCTATGGTGAATGGAGAAGGGACCAGACCACAAGGCTGTAAGGTGCTGAAATAGTCCTGTGGGCCAAATTTAAATAAAGATTCCAGGGGAGAATTGAAGGAGCCACTCCGGCTCGAGGGTGAAATTTGAACGATCCTTAAAGACCGGGAGGTTAGCGCAGAGGCCTTTTGCCGAGGAAAGAGGAGCGGTTGTGTCAACATGACCCGAAACTAAAGCTTATGCTATCATTTATAAGGTAAGACAAGAACTAAAAAGAAAAATCAAACGAGCCATGATAGATTGCTTATGCTTGAGTATGATGCCCTTTTAATATTTTAAATCCAATGCAAGGAGGTGAAATGGTGTTTGATTCAAACCTCGCAAGTGTTGGGAAATTCAAAGGCTTTGTATAGGCCAAATTTTTCTCATACTTGTAATGAGTAATATAGGCCAAACTATGCTCATACTTATAATGAGTAATGGAAATTAAAAAAATCATTTTGAGATTGAGTTTATAATGATAAATATGAAATCAAATAATATCCATTCAAACCCTTTTGTGTTGGTAAATATCGCAGTGAATATAATGATGGTTTCGAGGCCATGAAGCTATTATATGTGAAAAAATATTCGAGGTACATGAAGTAGGTAAGCCCAGGTTGAACATAAAAATAATGAGAGGATTGGGTTTGTTATCACTTGCTCATAACTAAAGGAAAATGGACCAAAACTAAAAAATAATATAATAATATGCTTTTGGTTAAATTATCCATAATTGAAAGAGGAAAGTTACAGATCTGAATGGATCTTGAAACTGCATGAAAGAGAAGATAGGAGAAGAATAAATTTCCATGTTAAGGGCACATGACATATTTCCCTCCATGACCCTCAATTGCAGAGTTTGGTTTGATATTATGGACTTCAATTTTTCATTTGAGAGAGTCATCGAACTTAGCTGGGATTTCATGCTCGATTGGAAGAATGTGGTCTTAGGGTGATGAAGAAATAACACATTGTGACTTGTGGAATGGTGAAGTAGGGCTTGGATGCTATGGAATAGTGGTGAAAAAATATGCCCAAAACCCAGGTTGAGAATGGATCCCTTTTATTAATTATCAAATACATGCAAAATTTGAGTGTGCAAAGGTTATACTCACCATTCTTTCCCACAGTCTCATTCCTTCTTTCCCTCAACAGTATCGAGCCTCCTTTCTCGGTATGATCTTTCCCTCCTTTCCCTTGGTCTCAAATGTACCTCGCGTGCCTCTTTTCCCTCAACAATCTTGCCTTAAAGAAAACCTGCATTACCATATCCTGTCTCCTCAAATCGTATGGGTGTAGGCCCTCGACACTCTCGTGACTCCTTTCCCTCGACAGTACTCTTGTGCCTCCTTTCTCAGTATGATCAGTCTCGGATGACTCGACCCTAGATTAGAGTAAGCAGGAGATAGGTACTAGAGTCTCCTTGCTCTGTCTACTCGGTATGCTCGGTCTTGGATGGGCTTGTTTCCTCGATCTTGGTCTCAGTCTACTCAGTCTCGGTCTGTTCGGTCTACTCAGTCTTGCCTTACTAAACCCTGTCTCGACGTCAAAGCATATGGGTGAAATCGAATTATGTTTCCCCCTTAAAAAAACCCTCCTTAATAATTAAGAAATCCGCCTTACCAAACCCTCTGTCCTCCTCAAAGTGTATGGGTGAAATCAAAGGTTATTTCTACATTTGCATATTGAGTAGAGTACATATAAAAAATTAAGTAATAATTATTATAATTAAAGGATTTTAGTATTTGTTTTTTTTAATTTTATTAATAATAAATATTTACTCTTTGATTTTTTAATGAAGGGGTAATTTATTTTAGTAATTATCACTATAAAAATTATGAAAATTAGGTGGAAAGATGGGAAAATAACCCATACATGAACCAATAATTAGTATTAAGGTATAACCAATGTCAAGGGATATGAGGGACCTACATGGCACTTCTTAGGCTCATTCATCATGAACAACACCTAGAAACCACAAAACAATTCCTCTCTATGGGGTCCTTAACATCAGAGCTGGATAAGGACACCATTAGAAGGTTTTTTGCAGTAAGGATGGGTAGAGAGGACTTAACCAACACATCACTCATTTGTAAGGCTTCCTAGAAGGCCTCCAAGCTGTAGGATATAGGTTCCATGAGTAGGTTTTGTTCCCTAGAAATGGGTCTTAACACCTAAAAATGGTTAAGGGGGGAGTAGAGGACTTAATCCATAATTGAACCTTCTCAAGCTCATGTGCCATGAGCAACACCTAGACCATCACCTTTAATATTTTTTTCATACTATATACATATGGGTCTCGTGGCCTTGACCGTGGTTGTGGTAGGGAAACAATCCTCAAGCCCTTAACCTGCATGGTCAAGGGATGGAAACAACAAAACAAGCCCCAAACATAACATATGTAGCTCAAGCACCATGAACAATTCCCAGGTCACCACAAAATACCATGGGTGAACAAGTTGTCATCAAGAGCCTTGAACAAGTACTCAAACCAACATAACATAACTTAATTGGCCTTTAAGATGGATATACGAATCATGATTAGGTTTTGTACATTGAAAATGGGTGTAGAGGCATAAACATGGCAAGTTGGAAACAATGGCCTAAAGCCCTAACTAAAGCTTCTAGAGCTCATGAACCACCATTGACAACACCTAATAACCATGACACGAGTCCTCTCTAGGGAGTCTTTGGCATCCAATTAGTTGAATATGGGTGACATTATGAGGTCTTCTTGATCATCATGGATAGGTATTAGGTTCATGACTATAATCCAGTTGTATGCCAAAGGTCCACTTTAAAGGGTCTATGTTGTGGTTTAAGGCCTTGATTGTGGCACATTAGATCAATAATATTAATTTAGGGAATAATTCCCTATATTTCTCCCCCAAACCATGGTATGAGACCCACCTGTCATGCAAAAAACCTTCTAATGGAACCCATATCCCACTCTAAGGAAATTTACCTCCTATAGAGGGCATGTTTTGTGGTTAATTTGTATCCTTGTGCATTTCCATTGGTCTCTAGAATATGACATCTAGGTCTTAAATTATTTATATAGAACCACAAAAAAATTCATAAGATGAAATCAATGCAATTTCTATTCCTTATCTAGCTTAAGCACCATGAACAAGTCCTCGGGTCACCACACAAGACCATGGATGGGTGAACATGTTGTCATCAAGAGCCTTGAACAAGTCCTCAAACCAACATAACATAACTTAATTGGACTTTAATAGGGATATGAGGCATCATGATTAGTTTTTGTACATTGAAAATGGGTGTAGAGGCATAAACATGGCAAGTTGGAAACAATAAGAATGGGTATTTGGCCTTAGACCACTACACAAGTCCTCTAGAGAGGATATTTGGCCTCTAAGTGGATATGGATGCAATAAGAATGGGTCTCAAGTACTTTACCATTTTAAGAGAGGAAATCAAGAGTCTTATGCTCTAAATGAAACTTTTAGGACTTATGAGACTAGCTTCAAACCCCCACATAAATCCTTTAGATGAGATGTAGATATAAACACCATTCAATTTTCTTACCTAACAAAACTATATAAAAACTATTCATATAATTTAACAAAACTATATAAAAACTATATGATTTTATAATGTCAAGCTTTAAATTCCATGTTAGTTTAACATGGGAGATTCTCCTCTCGGTAAATTATGAACCTCTTCTCTGTATATTTTGACTTATTTGCTTGTTCATTTATCCACTTATTTTCCCTAAAGAATAACTTTGTCATCAAATACTATACCATAGCAACTAGTGGTGGTCGACAAGTTTCAACGACTTTTTATTTTAATTTGAGTAGGATTCCAATGTATCTTAATGGGAGACACACATTGCTATGTGATATGATTTGATTCGATTGGATTGTACTCATACAATTCAGCCCACTCCTCCTTGTACGGTGCATTCTTTTATCCACTTGCCCCAAATATAATTGAAAGGCCAATCACTTATTCATAGTGTCCAACATCATCACCGACATCGTACTTTGGGGGAACTTGAAGAGTCATGTGCAACCATTGAAACAATAAACACAACCATATCCATGGCTTCTCAGGGTATTTTTTAATTGGGCAATTGGAAATGTTAAAGTAATTTAAGGAAGGTTTACATACTAATTAAAATTATTTTATTTATTAATTGGTTCATCGTCTTGATGATGACCTTCTATCATGATTTTATAATTGGAAATATGCTTATATGTTTTGAAAAGAGAGGGAGTAAATCCTCATAGATTCAAGGACACAAAACATATATAAATTTTTAGAAAGTATAATTGATATAGATATATGAAGAAAAAAACCTAAGAGTAAGTGTTTGTAGTAAAGAATGAAGGATACAAGGAATGCTTACCATATCCTTTCTTTTAAGCATCTATAAAATCATGGTATGAAATCATGGCAACCACTTTGATGTCATATCCTTATCAGAATTAGATATGTTAGTTTCATGAAGTCACTTCATTCCCCCTAGAGGGGCATCAGGTACAATTGTCATATTTGAGAAGGAAAACCCAATATCAATGGCCTCTACTCAATCCTTCGAGGGAGGACAAGGTTCCCCAATCAACTCTTCTAGGAAGACTATATCAAATTTTGTTTAAGTCAATGGTCGTTGATTTTACATAGCAATAGAAACTTCATCATCTAACATTGGTTGCTTAGGAAAATTCCAATTTTTTTATTTGGATTTGGTCCCTTTTTCCCTTGAAGGATGAGCTCGTGCATGGGGGATAAATATCATGTAGATGTCCTGTAAGTTGATGAATTCAACACTATAATGTTGTGTTCTCATAATTCGATACCTAAATCCACCTAAAACTTCCATTTGAGGGTCATTTTATCTGGAAGAATCCTACTCAGGTCCATTTCAACATAGATATAGGTGTATGTACACAATCTCATTATAAATCAAGATTATTTCTTTTATGTAACTACCCAAGATATTAGCCATTGAATATCTTTGATCCACATGAAACATATGTTAAATAGTTTTTTTCCTCATACCCACATTCTTCCTTTGAGAAATGTATTGGTACCCATGTGTTTCCTTCAAGAAAGGTAGGGTGTCTTCCAAAAATTGTAAAAAGTAAAAAATGAACATTAATTATGCACTCCTAAGCAGGGTTTACGATATCCGTGCAACTGTTCAACCCTAATTATTATTGCCAACAAACTTAACCAACTTGTGATAGTATAAATTGGGTTCAAATATTGGAGAAAGGGAACCAACCATTCTAGTACCCTTATGCTGGAGCATTATCTTGAGAATTTAGCCTTGGATTTTTATAACTAGTTCCTTTTGTAGAAACCCTTGCTTTTGGGACTGACTCTATTTCTTAGACTCTTGGATCTAAATCCTTGTTGATTTTCCAATGCACATATGGAAAGGAGTTTGAAGAAGAGTTGAATTCTATATGTAGTCCAAGTAGGAGGAACTTGAACTCTACGGACAAAGGTGCCAACAACATATTGTGTATTATTTCATATCTTTGTAGTTGTTTTTTCACATTAAATTAATATATGAAGATCTCTCTTCTTCCCCCCGAAAACTATGTTGCAATTTACTTGAGTATTGATAGCATGATTTCAGGAAGAATTAACCACACGATGTTAATTAATATTAGTTAGTTACAAGTTTTCTTGTTTCATCGTCATTGATATTAGATGATTTTAATGGTTTGAGGAAGGTTGCGTATTTCTATTGTGCATATTTTTAGAGAATCTTGGAGTATTTAGGACCTTATCCAGACAGATTGCAAGAGAGTCAATCCTCGAAACAAGGGTTTTTGCAAAAGGGATTGGTGATAAAACTCCAAGGACAATGTTTAGGATAATGCTCCAGCATAAGGGTTCTAGAATGGCCAATCCCACTTCTCCAACATTTGAACCCTATTTATACTATCAAAAGTTGGTTAAGGTCATTGGTAATAAGAATTAGGGGTTTACAGGTGTACAGAACCCGTAAACCCCACAAAGGAGCCCACAATTAATTCACATTTATTATTTTTTACAATTTTTGGAAGACACCCATGCCTTTCTTAAAGGAAACATGTAGGTACCTACACACTTCCAAAAGGAAGAGCACACATATGAGGAAAAAATCAATTTAGCATATGTTTCATCATGTGGAACAAAGATATGAAATGGATACTATCTTGGCCAACAAGGAATCCATGGTTAGCGGTGACCAAATAAAGCTATAACATGCAAGAACTGACCACCCCTCCATGAAATTGCGACATACAAATGAGGATTGAATCTTTTCCTATGTGGTAGAGGGATAAAGGATTTTGGTCCTCAAGCTATTTACTCTTATAGATTAGAATCCCTTGTGGTAGCTCCAATACACAAAATTCGTATCAATTTGTCACACAATTAATCGAATGTTTAGCATATTCATTATTAATTTGAAGATAGATGATGAATGGAACATTTCACTTTTTGTTTTTTATGATTGATGCTACAATTTTTAGAAGTTATATAATAAGTGAGCACTAAAATGAACATTGTATTGAAATATTAAGTGATCATAGCTTTCAACATTATGGTTGAAGTGAGGACACTACTTTAGGTAAATCAATATTGACTTTCCACAACAAATTTCATGATAAGGTTCGACATTTTTTAAGAACATTCTAGATTGTATGATTTATGGATGTAAGTTTGCATTGGTCTCTACAAACAACAATGAAGACAATATTGGAAGCAAGGAAAGTTGTTTTATTGATAATTTAACTTGTTTTAAAGAAATATTAAAATCGGTTGTAGAATCTTGCAACCACTTTGAAGCACTTCTTTGAAATTTAGATATCAATATTATTTTTCAATACGAACGATACATAGATAAATGTTCAAGAATCAATATTCCTTCAAAAAAAGAAGAGAAAAGATAATGTATTTGACTTTGTTATGTACATGATTTCAACATGAACATTGAACATCATGTGAAATATGGAATTGAAATATGCAAGAATTTGTATGTGGATACTTCACCTGTATAATAGAATGATATATATTTTATTATTATTATTTTTAAAGAGACTGGACATTATAATAAGAGGTTCACTAGAAAATTTGGGTCATTGTGCGACGACTATTTCGACACTCTTACGACGTTATGTCATGGATATTGCGACGAATCTTGGGTCTCCCAAATGTCGCTTCACATGAACTACTAGATCAACTTGAAATTAAAATTTGATACTTTGCAAGCTAGTTGTATGATGCATCCCCCTTACTTTAGCAGGGTCTACTGACCTCCCGGTCACTGGATCGTTATTCTCCTCGAGCTAGAACAACTCCTTGGGTTCCTTCTAGAATCTTTACTAACACATCCATAGGTCCAAATACGAAACTCAGTCCACGCATACGAGCTTCGGATGTGAGCTTCACCACCACATGACCTCAAGCCGTGACCACACGACTATACAAAAAGGGCATCACGATTTCACATATCGATGATTTGAAGAAATATGTCCCTTGTTCTTCAAACTCCTGATACCTGAGATACTGATACTCCTTGCTATGAATCAACGACTTTGATTCTCATATGATCTGATGGTCCATATCACGTCGACGATTCTCCCGATAGCCGATTCCTGACAAGGGATTAGCTCTTGGATAGCTCCCCTCGTATCCTTTCTCCACGTGACCACCACCTGTGATCACCAGCTAAACCCAAAATGCACGTCGCATTTTGTGTGTAGGCGATTTGAAGAAATCGATCCCTTGTTCTTCAAACTCCTGAGTCCCGAACCTGCGACATGGGCTTAGCTCATGCTAGCTCCTCCCTTTACTTTCGCCATATGACCTCTGGCTATAACCTAGGGCTAGACCTTCTGAGCACGTCAGAACTTCGCGTATCGCGATTTCTCGCTGCTCCCTTCTTTGACATTTCCAAGTTGCGAATCAGCGAAACGATGAGCGCTCACCACACGTCTCCTTGATGGATGACCATGATCAAGTCGTGAATTTGCACATCGCGAGTTCTTGCAACTCATCCTTTGACTCCTTTGATGAACGAATCAATGAAACGGTGACTGATAATCCACCTTCATGTGAACTGTGAAATGATTTTAACCCTCACTCACCTTCCTCTGGATCCAACGACTATTGGTCCAAGATGTTCAGATTTGGCAGTCCTAATCTGATCTCTCCCGCACTCTCTTATGAGTGTCTGTATGTTGATTTGACGGTCGAGATCTTTTCCTTACAGCTTATCCGACGAATGTTGTGCTCTTCATCCAGAGATTTTGTGCCTTCTTCCCAGACTCGAAAGATTTCAACACTTCGAATATTTTAACCTTCACTTCTCCTATGAATCCAACTTTTGGATCTCGTGAACACTTTATGAAAGTTCTATCCCTTCTGAGCTTTGTCCCTTGAAGGGTTTTCGATCTCCCATGCACACCTTGCATTCTGGGGATTTCAAAAAACTTAGTTCGAAGGATTTTCTTGAAAATAAAATGCCTCTTGCCCACCTGGCGTTCTTTGGCTCTAGTTCTTCAAATCTTGTTGGCTTCTTGATGCTGTGCACACCTTGCACCTGGTATGAGTTTCTTTGATTCTCTATGAACTTCTCTCTGAGTCAATCCGTGACTCAATTGACGCACTCTTTGCGTTCGAGATGCACACCTTGCATACAAGTATCAGAGGAGAAACGATTGAAACTCAGTCAGCTTCTTCACGACCTCATACAATAAATATCTTGAACACTCATACATGGAATGAACTGTAACAAATAATACACACACAGAATAACGTTCATTGAATCTCACAAGAAATGAACATAGTCCAAGGATTTGGGACAATTTTTGTCTATTCTATTCATTCATGAAAAACAAAATACATAGTGTTTATGCTATTCTACTATGCTCTACCTGATCTCTCTATTCTGTCTCATACATTCTCTATATGTTACAATGCAATATTGAATAACTATTTAAGGACTTCTCCACGAGCTCTCTCGTCCTGTTCTAAAATCTATCATTTCAAATTCAAAGCTATTACCTACTCTGTCCTATTACAATAACTACTAGTTATTGCCAGATAGAGTCGACACTCCATGTCTTCAATTTCTTACATTCCTTCAAGGCTTTACAAACAAGTTACATTTTAAAATGTCATTACAAAAATATATCAATAACCCATTAAATTATGAGTTAAATGCTCGATTTGAAATTTTGTCATTGCTGAGATGTCCTCTGTTTGCCTCCATGTGTGCGTTGTTGACCTTGAAGGTGATGCTCTTGCATCATACTCCTCTAGTTAAAAAAAAATCATGGAATCCTTTCCATGAGCTCCTGCACTGTCTTTCCATGTTTCAAAATATCAGGTTCTGTGACCCAACTTGCATCTTCCATTGGATGATCTTTCCACTTCACTAAGTACTTGGGATATGTCTTCCTCCTGGTTTTCCTTCCATCCCTCTGTTCAACGATTTTCTCCATCTGAGGTTTTTTTGCTGTGGGAAATTGCTCTTCCCACTGAATTTATTTCTGATCATCTGATTCTCATGCTTTGTCTTTCTTGTAAGGATACAGGTCTACAACATTGAATATCGGTGATATCCCAACATTGTCTGGAAACTCAATCTCATAAGCATTGGCTGCGAATGTTCTGAGAATCCTGCATGGTACTATCTTTTTCATCTTCAATTTGTTATATGTTCCCCTTGGAAACCTCTCTTTTATCAAATTATCTAAAACTTCATCTCCAACTTCGAATTGAACTTCTCTTCTCTTTTGATCAACGCTTCTCTTGTATTTTTGGTTGTTGTCCTGTAGCTACTCTCTGACTTTGTCATGGAGTTTCTTCATTTCTGTTGCAAAATCCTCTGCTCCAACACTTATGAACTCATCTTGGTTCAAATCTCTCAAGTTTGTAATCCGTCTTGGCTGTATACCATACACAATTTCAAACGGACTTTTCCTCGTGCTCTTGTTCACTGAATTGTTGAATGCAAATTCTGCCTCTGCGAGAATCTGATCCCATTGTCGACCTTGCTTAGTGACTAAAATTCTCAACACGTTTCCCAGACTCTTGTTTACAACTTCAGTCTATCCATCTGTCTGAGGGTGAAATGATGAACTAAAGGATAAGTTCGTCCCCAGTCTCTTCCATAGATTCCTCCAAAAGTGTCCTACAAATTTGGTGTCCCTGTATGAAACTATGCTCCTCGGCATTCCATGAGGTCTTACTACTTCTTTGAAAAAAAAGTTGGTGATGTGTGTGGCATTGCTTATCTTCTGGCATGTTATGAAATGTGCCATTTTTGAGAATCTGTCTACCAAAACAAATATGGAATCGCTCCCTTTTTAGTTCTAGGAAATCCTAAAACAAAATCCATATTGATTGCATCCCACGACCTCTCTGGAATTGGTAATGGCTGATACAAACCAATGTTCTTTTGTCTTCCTTTTGCATACTGACAAATTATTTATTTGTTCACGAATCTTTTCACTTCTTCTCTCATGCTCGGCCAATAGTACGAATTACTCAGCTGTGAAAATGTCTTATCGTGACCAAAGTGTCCAGCTAAACCTCGACTTTGTTTTTCTTTCAGCATGTTGTCTCTCATTGAGAATTTCAGAATGCATAATTGGCTTCCTTTGAACAATAATCCATCCTAGATCAAATATTCAATCCATGGGCTTCTGTCTCCCAATAAAGGGTTCTTGCATGCCTCATAAGCTTCTTTGAAATCTGCATCTTCTTTATACATCTCCTCGAGGTTTTCGAACCCCAAAGTCTCCACCTGGATATCCTATACAATCAAACTCCTCCTGCTCAAAGCATATGCGACTTTGTTAGCAGTTCCAACAATGTGTTTAATAACAAAAGTAAAATTTTGCATAAATTCTACCCATTTTGCATGTTTCTGATTCATCTTTTCTTGCCTAGTAATAAATTGCAAAGCATGATTATCACTGTACAAGACAAATTCTTTAGGGATTAGATAATGCCTCCATTTTTTCAAAGTTCGAATCACTGCATAAAATTCCTTGTCATACGTGGAATACTTTTTCTTGGCGTCATTCAGTTTCTCACTGAAATAAGAAACTGGCCTATTATCCTGACTCAAGACTGCTCCAATAGCTAATCCACTTGTGTCACATCTCACCTGAAATGTTTTTCCAAAATCTGGTAAGACCAGAATTGGTTGTTCTGTGATTTTCTTATTCAACACTTTGAAACTTTTTTCAGCTTCGTTCGTCCAACTGAAGGACTTGTGTTTCTTCTTCATAGAGTCCAACATGGGTGTGCATATGCCACTGAAATTTCTGATGAATTTTCTATAGAATCTCGCTAACCCATGAAAATTTCTTACCTCAAATATACTGCTCGACGATGACCATTCTCTGATCGCTCTCACTTTTTTTGGGTCCATCCTCAATTCATTTGAAGAGATCACGAAACCCAAATATATGAGCTCCTTCTTCGTAAAATAAATCTTCTTCATATTTATCAGTAATTTCTCTCACTGCAACCTTTCCATCACTGATGTCAAATGTCTTAAGTGCTCTTCCTTTGTCTTGTTTAAAATTAGTATGTCATCTAGATATACTATGACAAATTTTCCTATGAAGTCTTTCAGCACTTCATTCATCAATATCATAAATGTGCTTGGTGCATTTTTCAACCCAAATGACATGACCAACCATTCAAACAATCCTTCATTTGTCTTGAATGTTGTTTTCCATTCATCTCCCTCTCTCATTCTTATTTGATGATATCTTCTCTTCAAGTCTATCTTGGAAAAATAGCTTCCTCCACTCAAATAGTCCATCAAATCATCCATTCTCGGTAAAGGAAATCTGTACGTAATGGTTATCTTGTTGATGGATCAAGAATCTGTACACATTCTCCATCCTCCATCTTTCTTTGGACTTAATACAATCGATACTGCACATGGGCTTAGTATTTCCCTGACTAACCCTTTATCCAATAACTCTTGGATTTGATTTTTGATCTCCTCATTCTCTCTAGGTGTCAACCTATAAGATTCTTTGTTTGGTAAACTAGCTCCTGGAATAAGGTCAATATGATGGCTTATACTCCTAATGGGTGGCAGTGAGTGTGGTAACTCATCCACGACTATATCAACAAAGTTTTCTAACAGTTTCTTGATTTCTATAGGTAAATATTCTACAGAAGTATTTGTAAGGATAACTCTAGGCTTCCTCACTACAAAAAACTACATTTCTTTCTCCTTCTTGACTTCATTCATGAGCTCCTTCCCACTCATGAGAAGTATGCTTGAACTAGCTTATGTCTTTTTCTCTTTGTCTTCTATGGGAAACAACATATGTGTCCTACCATTCTTTTCTAGGGTATAGGTATTCTTTTTTCCATCATGAATAACTTTTCTGTCAAACTGCCATGGTCTCCCCAATAAAATATGACAAACATGCATAGGAATTACATCACACAATATTTCATCTTTGTAACCTCCTATTTTAAATTCAACTTGGCATTGTTGACTTACCATTACTTGATGTCCTTTCTGCAACCACGATACCTTGTATGGATTTGGATGTGTATTTGTCTTCAATTCTATATTCTCCACCATATATGTGGATACTAGATTGTCAATGCTCCCACTGTCTATGATCACCTTGAAAACTCTATCCTTCGACTTGCAAGTAGTTCTGAACAGTCTTGTTCGTTGAACTGGTTCCTCTGGTTCCTTTTCTGGTTTAAGAAGAGTTTTCCTCATCATGAGGTTTCTTCCTCCTTCTGTAGCTTGTGCTTCCACATGCTTCTATGGTTAAGCAATGTGTTCTTGTACGCCTCCTTATTTATTTCTGTCGTCACATTCCCAAGATTTATGTCCTTCTTTTCCACAGGTATAGCATTTGACTACACCTCCTCTGGCTCTTTCTCTCCCTCTACCTCTGGGAAAATAAATTATTCCTCCATGTTTTCCTTATTTATAACTTCCACCTTTATCATGGTGATTATGTTGTTTGTCAGCTTCAGGCTTCAACTTTTGGAACTTCTCTCTGCCGGTTCCTTTGCCTCTGCTTGAATTTCCCCCTCTGCTTCATTGTCTTTGTCTCCTGGCCAATTTTTCTTCAAATTTCAAGGCTACTTAATAGAGATCCTCAACCTTACTGACAGACATCATGTTGATCTCTTATTGTATTTCATATCTCAGACCATTGATGTATCTGGTTGTCTTCTCATATTCATTCTCTTTCTGTCCAGCCCTAATGTTCCGTCGGTAAAATTCCTCAGTGTACTTCTTCACTGATAAACCCCTCTGTTTCAGGTTCTACAATCTTCTATAAAGATTGATTTGGTAATCCTTGGGGATAAATTTGGCTTTCAACTTCGCTACCATCCTATCCCATTTTTTGATTTTCTGCTTACCATTACTCCTACGTTCGGCTTGCAGTTCATCCCACCATAACGCTGTATGACCTTTCAGTATTGTCACTGCATGTTTCACCATATTGTCTTCTTTGATATCTTCATAATTGAAGTATTTGTCCATAGAACGTACCCAATCTAACAATTCTTCGACTTCCAAATTTCCTTCATACATAGGCACCTCTATTCTTGCTGTGGATCCTATCTTTGAAACAACTTTTATTAAGCGATCTTGTGCAACATCCTCTGCGTCATTTTCTTCGACCTCTGCTTCTTCTTCGCTCTCAGCTTCACTAACATCACCAACTTCTGGTGCTCTTCTCTGTGCTATATCCATGGCATCCAATATCATTCAGAGTTGCCTCATTTCTTCTTCCATTTCTGCATTCGGTCTGCACCTTCTTAGTGGCATGATTTCACTGCGTCACCTACAAACAGAAATAAAGTTTTCTTGATACCACAAATGATACCAACTTTCCTCCTTTCTCCTTTTGTATTTTGTCTACAAACAAACTTAACCTTCGTTATGATACCACCTGATGCATCCCCCTTACCTCAGCAAGGTCTTCCGACCTCCTAGTCATTGGATCGTTCTTCTCCTCGAGCTGGAACAGCTCCTTGGGTTCCTTCTAGAACCTTTACTAACACATCCAAAGGTCCAAATACAAAACTTTGTCCATGCATATGAGCTTCAGACATGATATTCACCTCCACATGACCCCGGGCTGTGATCGCACACCTATACAAAAACGGTGTCGTGATTTTGCGTATCGATGATTTGAGGAAATCAGTCCCTTGTTCTTCAAACTCCCGAAACCTGAGATATCGATACTCCTTGCTACGAATCAATGACTCTGATTCTCCTATGATTTGATGGTCCAGATCACGTTGACGATTCTCCCGATAGCCGATTCCTAACGAGGGCTTAGCTGTTGGTTGGCTTCCCTCGTATCCTTTATCCATGTGACCACCACCTATGATCATCGGCTAAACCCAAAACGCGTGTCTTACTTCGCGTGTCTGCGATTTGAAGAAATCGACCCCTTATTGTTCAAAATCCTGAGTCCTGAACCCACAATAGGGGATTAGCTCGTGTTAGATCCTCCCTTTACTTCCACCATATGACCTCTGGCTATAACCTGGGGCTATACCTTCCAAGCGTGTTGGAACTTCGCGTATCGTGAGTTCTCATTGCTCCCTTCTTTGACTTTTCCAAGTTGCGAATCAGCAAAACACTGAGCGCTCACCACACATCTCCTTGATGGACGACCATGATCAAGTTGTGAATTCACAAGTCGCAAGTTCTTGCAAATCAGCCTTTGACTCCTTTGAAGCGCGAATCAACAAAGCCCTGACTGCTAATCCACCTTCCTATGCACTGTGAAAGGATTTTAACCCTCGCGCACCTTCCTCCAGATCCAATGGATGTTGGTCCATGAAGCTCAGATGTGACGGTCCTGATCTGATCTCTCCGACGCTCTCTTTTGAGTGTCTAGACATGGATTCAACGGTCCATATATTTTCCTTGTAGCTTATCCGACCGTTGTTGTGCTCTTCCTCCTGCAATTTTATGCCTTCTTCCTAGACTCAGAAGATTTCAAAAGTTCGAAGATTTTAACCTTCACATCTTTTGCGAATCCAACTTCTAGATCTCGTGAACACTTTATGAAAGTGATGTCCCTTCTAAGATTTTTCCCTTGAAGGGTTTTCGATCTCCCACGCACACCTTGTGTTATGGGGATTTTGAAAAACTCAGTTTGAAGGATTTTCTTGAAAATAAAATGCTTCTCGCCCACCTGGCATTCTTTGGCTCTAGTTCTTCAAATCTTGTTGGCTTCTTGATGCTGTGAACACCTTGCACCTAGTCTGAGTTTCTTTGATTCTCCTTGAAATTCTCTCTGAGTCAATTTGTGTCTCAGTCGACGCACTCTTTGAATTCGAGATGCACACCTTGCATACAAGTATCAGGGGAGAAACAATTGAAACTCAGTCAGCTTCGTCACGACCTCATACAATCAATCTCTCGAACACTCATACATGAAATGAACTGTAAAAAATCATACACACATAGAATAACGCTCATTCAATCTCACAAGAAATGAACATAGTCCAAGGATTTGGGACAATTTATGTCTATTATATTCATTCATGAAAAACAAAATCCATAGTTTTTCTGCTATTCTACTATGCTCTACCTGATATCTCTTTTTTGTCTCATACATTCTCTATATGTTACAATGCAATACTGAATAACTATCTAACGACTGCTCCACGAGCTCTCTCGTCATGTTATGAAATATATCATTTCAAATTCAAATCTATTACCTACTCTGTCCTATTACAATAACTACTAGTTATTTCCAGATAGAGTCAACACTCCATATTTTCAATTTCTTACAATCCTTCAAGACTTTACAAACAAGTTACATTTTAAAATGTTGTTAAAAAAATATCTCAACAACCCATTAAATTATGAGTTAAATGCTCGATTTGAAATTCTATCATTGCTAAGATTTCCTCTGTTTGCCTCCATGTGTGTGTTGTTGACCTTGAAGGCGATGCTCCTGCATCATTGTAGCTTGAGTCAAATACAAATATGAAATTTGGAATCATTAACATATCTACTAGAACATATGAAAAATAGGGTTTATGGTTTACATGATGAATTGATGATGGAATAAAGTGGGCGTGTGAGTGTAATTTGAGTCCAGAAACACTCCCATATCATTAAGGCATGCAAATAGTCTATCCATGTCAAATTTCAATGCATACAGAAATAGTTTGAAAAATTTCAACGTTGGTCCCATTCACAAGTCATTGTTGTCCCCTAGGATGGTCCCCTAGGCTTGGTTTATTGTCCTAAACAAAGTTCAACACTTGTATTGCATACAAAGGACATCCTTTTATGCAATACTTCTTCACTTGAAGGGATTATATTTTTCTCAATGAGACATGATTTTGAATTCCTTGTAGGGTCTTTTTCCTCCTTTCCTCATCTTCACGCTCCAATGTTTTATTATAACAATCCAACTTGGATTTATGGGAAGAAAACCAGTCCATCCCGATTAGTAGGTCATAGGATCCTAAAGGGAGCATGTTTAGGGTCACTTGGGTGGACAATCCATTCATAAAGAATTGACATGCTGGTATGATCTTTGTTACCTTTATTTTTATTCTAGTGGCTAGCTGTATCAGCCATGATTTAACATGTTTTACTTGCTTCAATTTAAATTTATCAATAGTTTGAGGGGAAACATAACTCATATTAGAACCAGTGTAAATTAAAATGGAAACTAGATTGTTTTCAATCATATCTTCCATCTCCACCACTAAATCTTGGTGATCAACTTGTCGATTATCCATGGTTGCATAAATTTCTAGCATGCGCCTAGCCACATCATTGTCTGTGTTAGCTTCCTAGATGTTGTATATGATCCTATTGTCTTTCTGCATATGGGGGAAGTCCCTCAACAAATGTTCTTCTCTGCATCTTGATCCAAAGGGTTTATTTCCACTTGGAGATTGAAAATTCTGTTGATACACACTTTTAGTAGGAAGGATCATCTTAGAGCATTTCCCGTGGTTCCTAAACCTTGAAGGTTTAAAACCCTTCTTAATGAATCCCAATTATCTTTTGTTTTTCCATTCCTTATGAGGTTCTGCCCTGTGTTTGAATTGATCATAGCAGTACCTTGCCTTCCTAATGGTGTCTTCTAGAGTCTTGGTTTCATCAAACTCAATTCTATATTGATAGGTTTGAGGTAGCTAGCTAATGAATCATTTCACCTTTGCCTTTTCATCCTTGATGTAAGGCACATACCTCAAAAGCTCAAGGAATTTGTTGAAATATTAATCAATGGTGATTTGTCCAAGTTTGAGTTCATATAACTCCTTAGTCCTTTCATCATAGTACCTTTCAGATAAGTACTTTTTCTTAAAATACTTTTCGAATTGTTTCCATAACAACTCCTCATGAATTCCTTTCACATTTCTAAGGTCGTCCCACCAGATGGAGGGCTTTCCATTCAATTTAAAGATGGTTATTCATGCCTTTAAGTTCTCAGAGTAGTCATGGACTCTAAAGTACTTCTTTAGGATGAGTAGCCAATATTTTGCTTCTCCCCCCTTCTTAGTATCTCCATCGAAAGTGGGTGGTTTGGCTTTGTTAAACTCTTCAGGGTCATGGCTCCTGGAATGTTTCCTCCTCTTTATTCTCCTCTGACAATGTAAACTAGTCTCATTGCTAGATAATCCCTTGGATTTGTCAGTTCCCTCACTATAGGATTCTTTAGTTGAATCCTTGACGTCAACATGCCTCTTGGATCCATGTTGGGCCTTCTTTGAGGTGCTTCTTCTTGTGTTTCTATTTTTAGGGCCATCATTTTGTATCTCAAGTAGACTTTGGGTTCTCTTAGTATTATGTTTGTCCACATTACTAGCCATCGGTCCATGTTGCAGTTGCCTCTGTAATTCTGTTAGGCTTTGCAACATGACTGCATTTATTTGAATTTTATTTTCTTGTTCTCTCATGAGTCTCTCATTGTCTTCTTTAAAGATTTGTAATTCTTCCACAAGGCTTCTTACAGTTTCATCTAAATCTGGAGTTGTTTCCACCACCCTCCTCTCAATAGAATCTTCTTCTCTATTATGGGATATTTCCCCCAACTAATGGTGTTTCACCATTCTTTACATTGTAGTTTTCCTTGATGTCCATTGACTATTTAAGTGATGATAACAACATTTTCTATTAGTCAAATATCCTCAAATCTTACGAACAACACATGTAATTTTTTTTTGTAAGGTAAAATTAGCTTCATTATTCCACATATAACAATAATATGCAGTTCGGATTCAAAACATATAAAAAGAAGAAGGTATAACTCTTTTTACTATTAAATATTAAATAAGATCTTATCGGTGGGTAGGGTAGAGTGCCCTACCACTTAAAGGTTTTTAATTAAAGTTTGTTCCACTCTTTCATGAGCCCAAGTAGTCTAAGTGTTGTTTCCTGCACTGATACTAGTCTATCACACATCCAACCCCCTAAGTACCATTTTAAGGGATAGCGTATAAATATTTCACCTTCCTATAGCTTCGTTGAGTTCCTCTAATAAGGGAACCATTTCATTTTGCTCGTCGAGAGATTTCCAATGACTATAAACTCATCCAAAACCGAGTTCTAAGGAAAAAGTTATGGCTCTTTGAACTTCTTGGGGTATCATTGGTCAGAGGTCACATGGGTCCAACTCATTCGTACCATACTACATGCAATTGAAAATACCTCGGTCGTCACCCTCTAGCGATGACATGGCCACTGGAGGGGTGGTTGCAGGGGATATGTCATGAGATTTTGTGGGTAACAAGCCTTAAACCCCTTTGATGTTCTTGTACAGGTCTACAAACTTCTCCGTAGTTTAGAAGTCCAAAGGACTCTTTCCACTTTGGAATATATGGTGGAGATTATATCCACCCTTGGATCTGACAACTGAGATTCATCCATGCTTGACACATGGGTTAAACTTGACAAGGGTAGGGTCCCATACTAAATTCTTGTCTCGTCCCATGATGCCTCGTGGGGATATCCAGGCATGCCACATCATTTTGATGTACGCGGTCCATCCAATCGAAGTTGGACTCTTCGATGAGATAATTTCAACACTTCGGTGCTTTTGTGTTTAACACACCTTCCTAAATCCTTAAATCTCTCGAAGTCCCAGAGTCTCGGAGTTCCAAAGTTCTAGAAATTTGCCATGTACTCTAGCCTTAGAAACTTTGGCATTTTGCCTATGCACCAACATGTCAAATATCTCGGAGCCTTGAATTCTCGATGTTATGATGTTTCAAACTCTCAAAGTAAGACTTCACTGAAGTACTTATGTTTTCCTTCCACTAGTTGATCGAATGGTTGGGAAGGGTCCCCAACAGATCCTTAGATCAATGGCTCACATTTATACTGAATTCTTCTCCATGATCTAATGGTTGGCGGGATTTCTCCACTTCAAGGATTCGCAAGTTCGCAACCCGTTGTAGGGACTAGTCGACTCTGTCGACTAGACCTGACGGTTGACTAAGAACTAGAAAGTCAACTGATGAAGTTAGAAGTAGAGGTCGGTTGGAGTATTTGTTAACCGACCAACCCAGGAAGTTAAGTAGTTACAACTTCCTAAAAGATGTATAAATAAATAAGCACATTAACACTCAGGTAGCTTCATGTGAGAGGTTGTATAAAATTGTACTGTACTAATATATCATATAATAAAGGACTGTTGTTTGGGCTCTCATTACTTGTGTATGTATTTATATATGTCCATGTGTGTGTATGTATCTTCTATGATTTCTATGTAAGGATCTACCAGTAATATCCCTACTTTTCTCTAGATTATAACATGGTTCCGTTGCCAGTAGTATTGGACTTAGGCATGTAGAAATTTACATAAATGATAACTTTACAAGACATACGCGATTGGTGGGAGTGCTAAATTGAGAACTACATCAAAATTTACGCAAGAAGGGATAACCTCTCACTAGTTGAAGCACAGTCATGATTCCTTTTAGAGACACACAAAATAATCCTTGAAGCTATCCCAGAAGCATTATTCCAACACATTAACAAATCAAGTAATGCGTAATCTGACACCCGATGAGAAGTTAGGGATAAATTTTTTGAAGGGAGGAAGAACAAATCTACATGAATGGCTTGAAAGAATTATTGAATATTTCATTTCAAAACAAGCCATTGAATATCAAACTTCTCTCAACAAAATAAAAGAAAAATTTTACATCGAATTGCATAATGTATTTTTCTACACGGTTCCGAAAATTCTTCATAACTTTCTCCTCGACAAGGGATTCAATGACATTATCGAATACCGACCAAGACTAGGCACATTGTTATCAAATAGTAACTTCTAAGAAATAGATGAATAGTGGGAAGGATTCCTTGACACAAAGTGCATAGATACAAGAGAAGCATGGGACTACTTATTGAAGAAATAAACATGGATAACACTACTGACTTAGAGTAAGTCAGGTCACCAATGGGGGGTCGGTCGAAACTGTGAGATTCCATAAAGAAAGAATACTTGAAGTAGTGTTTTCCATACCTAAATATCGTCGAGAGGGAAGCATGTGCATAAGAAATCCACGAATATCCGGAAACTAGAACAGGATAAAAGGCAACATAAATGAGAAGACCTTCATAACTAGTGGAACAAAAAAAAGTCGAATAGAAATATGTTCGGGGAAGGTTAGCCTCATAGAGTGCGCGAGAATTCTGATTCAGACCTAGATCGACCAGAGATGGAAATAGCAACAGCTTCAGTGACACCCTACATAAGTAGTGACACAAATATGAACATCCATAAACGAGACGACGAATAAAAAAGTATGGAATATGAAGAATATGGACTAGATTTATGTACTTCTCCCCCACCAGAAGCCAACCCATAGATAAGGGAATTTATGCAATAAAGACTGTAGATCGACGACCAATCTGTAATAGTATGGTACATAAAACATGACCAGGGAAATCTACGAGATGCACTGATTTTTGAGCCAGAGATAAATGAAGTTGACAATATGGTTATCCAAATTAGGGATCTCACTGACTAGACCCCCCTGCTAAATCTAATATCGAGAAAATAATTTAATTATATTTGGGAAACGACACACCCTTTGGAATGAAAATTAGTTGAATATAAAGATCAAATATCTCAAACTAAGGAGGCATTTTCTATACTTAAGAAGAAACAATTGTTTCATGAGTACCATCCAATATCGGATGAAAACAAAAACCTACCAGAGGATTCGACAGCTTAGTCGAAAGTATTCGTAGCTCAAATACAAATAAAACTGAGCATTCCTAACAAGAAATTCAAAATGGGATTTAATCACATCTCGATTTATGAAGGAGAGGAGGACCCAAAACGCCATTGCCTCGTGTGTGAAAAAATTTGGATGCGGATGACATTATAGACGAAGACAAGAAAATGGAACAATTCAGAGCTGCTATGCAGCACCGTGCCTTAACATGGTTTATGAACTACACGAAAAAGAAGAAACAAATAATAGCTTCTTAACATTTTTAAAAATTTAGGATGTCACACATTTGGCAGCCCAAAAGTTAAAACAAAAAAAATGAAGACTGGGTGAGTCGGTAAGAGAATATGATAAAATATTCAAAGACCTCATAAGCAAAATTCTGACAACAATCGACTAGAATTTGCCGGTCCAGTGGTATTTATCTGGGCTACTTCCATGAATCCATTCTCCGCTAAGATTATACGAGATAACCTATTGTTAAGATGCACTACAGAAGGCATAGCAAGCTGAGTGAGATGATGATGGCCCGTTGAATTCTTCGACAAATGAGAAACTTGAGGAAAAAATTGAACATTCACAACAAATAATAAAAAATATATCTATACAACATAATGAAGTATGGTGTACTACATTCCTGGTGGAAGGACATACAAAGGATAATTTTCCCCTCAACAAGCGCATAACAACAATTGACGTTCACCGAATACAAGCTAAAAATATTGTAACATATGCGAATGCCTAACGGATCACATTGTAGAATATTGTCCACATAATATGGAAAACACAAAGTGGTGTCATTTATGTGAAGCTTCCAATCACTAAACATTCAAATTCCATTAAAATGCTCAGAATCAGAATAATCTACGAAAAATATACCACACTGAAACCACCTACCAAGAAAACAATCATGGTCGAAGAGATGACTCCTATGGTCATGGTCGAGGTTGAGGTCATGGACAGACCTATTGCTTCAATTGCTGGAAATATGATCACATCAGCCTAGATTTCCCTATAAAATATAGAATTGATCTGAAATTTTTCAATATATGCGACATTATAGATCACTCTTTCGAAGACTTCCCAACAATACTCGACAAAATCATACCAAGAAAAAATGTGAATCTACTACATGTAGTATCCAAGGAAGAGGTGATGAACTCAAAAAACATACATATTGTTACAAGGTTGGGTGTAGGACCAGATATTAACACTCCACAAAAAAATTACCAAAGAAAGAAAGATAATATCTTCCCAAATCTAGAGAAAGAAGAGAAAATCATGAGAGAAGCTATTAAGTTCTTCAAGAACTCCACAAAATTTAAACAAAACACGAGAAGATGAAATGAAGACACCATCCAAGAATTTTTTCAACTCCTCAAATAAAAACACTTAATAGGAATATTGTTGGACCTACTCAACATATTACGTGAATACAAAGATGGTCAGAGACCGACCAAAAATTCAAATAACCTCTCTTATACCCATACAGATTACAATCCATGAGTTGACTTGGAGATTGAGGGAATGTTGATCAATCAAGTGGTCGTTGATTTTGGATCTCAAGTAAATATTTTGCCAAGATAAACTTGGATATTAATGGGTCAACCTAGCCTAGCGCCCACGATGAACTATCTTAAATTAGTCAATCAAATATTAATAGAACCAATAGGAATGTTGAGAAATGTAGACACTCAAATTATGGGAATACCGACTTCGGTCGAATTTGAATTAATCAACCTCATCGAAGGAATGCCATCATATGCAGCTCTTGTCGGTTGACCATGGGGTCGATAAATGAAAGAAACTATCTCCCTTGAAAGTGATAGAATTAAGTTGAAAGTGAGTGGGAGAAAAATAATCATTCCCTTGGATCCAAAGGAAGGAAAACCATGGATGGAGTCATGGGATGATGATCACGAAGCTCACTTCCTATATTAGATAAAAAACAAACAAAAATATTATATAGAACCAACTGTAGAAGGATAAATTTTGATAGAATCTCCCATGTTGATCGGGAATAATTCCAACTAAACCTTATATAACTGGAAAATTGAGAATTATGAAGAACATGTGAAAGATTGTTGGTCTATTGAAATTATTCCAAAAACGTAGCTTAGGACGTGCTACTCAATACAGGATGTAACAAAAGTACTATATGAAAAAATAGCTCGACAAACTCCCACTCTTATACCAACCGACAATCAAAATAAGCAAACCCTTACAATACAGTGAACGATATGCCCCTTCGACCCATGTCAAAGAGGTGGAAAAATAAATAGGAGAGCAAGGGAGGATTTAAAGCCTCATGGAAACCTTCATAGGCCAAGCTGCAATATGGTGGGAAACACATTCCCCCATATTAGAAACATGGCTGACGCACTTTTTGAATGATTCAAAGACAATAAATTATCCTAAGTCCCGTAGGATGATTAGGAAAGAAACCTAGGCAATTGGGCCTACCTACCCCTTGATTTATTGACCTCCCGTGTACGAAAGTACACCTGGCCATAGAGGCATAGGCTTAAGAGGTAGGGGTTGAACAAACAGAGGTTAAGGCAAAGGACACAGGGGCTATGTACGATGGAAAATTAAGTAGCAAAGGAGTAATTGGTAGGGTAAGTGTCTAAGGGTGGGTATAATAAATCCATTATAATGGGTCAATGTAATGGGTAGAAATCCAACAAGATCTGGAGGCTCCAACCTTCAAAATTGGCTACGACCCAATAGAGCATATTCAACATTGTGAAAGTGAGTGGCGAAAAATAGGATATAAATATGAAAGGGTATGGCCCCATATGTTTCCAAGTACATTAGATGAAATACCAAACAAATGGTATAAGATTGAAGAAGGTTGAGGCCACACATCAAATTGGGCTGAAATTAAAGAAAATTTTGTGCAAGACTTCAAATTTAATACAGAGGAGGAACACTTGAGAGATGGAGCACAAAAAATGAAAATATTTTAGAAAATCCTTCACAGATTGTACAACAAGAAAAAACAAAGATGTTGGTCTATGTAGGATCGGCATCAACTTGCAAATTTTTTTTGGTAGAAAAAAAAGAAATCCCTACTTCATGGAGGATCGACATGGAAAATATAAAATGGACAATACAAAGCTTCCAATGGAAAAAGACCACCTAGCACTACAAAATCATGTGAATTCAGTATTAAATATATCCACGGAACAAAAAAAATACCATTAACAACCCGACTTCCCAAAAATATTTACCAAAATTGAATAAGGAGAACGCCACCTCAATAGAGGAAAAACACCAGAATGGATGGATGCAGAAATCAAAACAAAAGAATTCGACATATCAAATTATGATCGACCAAAAATGGTATGAATAGGTGACTATTGGTTCGATAAGAAAACAACCGACATAGTCAACCTATTAAAATAATATCAATATGTTTTTGTGCACAACTACAAGGAATTGAAAGGACTTGTAGAGGAAATGGGAGAAATGAAGATTGAACTTATTCCAGGATAAAAACCAATCAAAAAACGAGTACAAATTAGCGCATAAATATTAACCGATCATCGATAAAGATATCAAAGGAATGATACAAGAAGGTATTATTTACCCTATTCAAAAGGAAGAATGGGAAATCCCCATGGTGGTGCATCCAAAGAAACATGATCCCAAAAAATTAAGAATTTGTGTCGATTTCCGGGCAATCAACAAACAGATTGTGACAGATTCGTTCCCCACCCCCTTTGCTGATGAAATAATCAATTAAGTCGTTGGTCACAAATGTTATTCATTCACTGATGGGTTATTAGGTTAAAATCAGGTGCCAATAGAAAAAGAATATCAACCAAAAACAACATTTTTCTCGGAATTTGAATCATTTTCCTACAGAGTAATGCCATTTGGATTGAAGAATGCACTAACAGTTTTTTCTAGAATAGTCGTTAAAGCATTTCAAGATTATATCTATAAAAATATGGATTCATATTTTGACGATTGGAAAATATATAGTCTATTCAAAAATCACATACAATGGCTTCAACTTATGCTAGAATGTTGCAGACAATTTCAACTATCGTTAAACATCAAGAAATGCATATTTTCCACTATTTAGGACACATGGTCTGTAAAGACGGAGTAAAATTCGACATGGCAAAGATTAAAATTATCCTATAACTAAAGCCGCATGTGAATAAAAACGAAATCAAAATTTTATTGGGACAAACTATATATTATAGGAAGTTTATTCACCAATATTCAGACATCACCTTCCTAATAGATGAGCTCTTGTGAAAAGATGTTGATTTTAAATGGAGCCAAGACTTCCATAAATCCTTCGAATTCTTAAAGAAGAAGTTGGTTGAAGCCCCCATTTTAAAATTTCCGGACTAGTTGAAAAAAAATCATGTCCATTTCGATGCGTCCAATGTCATTGTCGGGGCAGTATTAGCACAACCATACGAAGACACAATGGATCATCCAAATGGATATGTCAGTCAAAAACTAAATAAGGCATAAATAAATTATTCGACTACGGAAAGGGAAGCCCTATCAATGATATTTTCTCTACAAAATTTCTGTCATTAGTTACTTGCAAATCGCTTCACAACTTTTATCGACCATCAATCACTGAAATACTTGGTCAATAAACCAATCCATCAAGAAAATATCTATCGTTGGTTACTCTTATTTTAAGAATTTGAATTAAACATAATCTTACAACCGAGGAAAAAGAATGTTTGACCTGACCACCTATCACGACTAGAAACAGGAGAAGACTTGACAGACATCGACGATGATCTTCCCAATGCACATTTATTTCAAGTTGAAGTTTACCCTAAATATTTAGAAGGTATTTCCAATTTCCTAGAAGAAGGAAAGGCCCCATAGGATCTCCCAACAAACCAAAAGAATGTTCTATCTCTAAAAATTTCACCTTTCACAATCATTAATGGATATTTATACAAAATGGGAATGGATTATGTTTTAAGAAGATGTGTGGAAGAACATGAAAGGGACAAGATGAAGCCCATGTAGGAGCAGCTGGGGTCATTTTTTGGATGACACAAAACTATAAATATACTACAAGAATGCATGTGGTGGCTGACTCTGCATAAATACTGTCGAGACCAAGTAATAAAATGTGATAGTTGTCAGAGGTTTGGACAACCTTTGTGGAAAAATGAAGTGCCACTAAGTTCAATAAACCCTAATTGAGCATTCGAAATTTGGGCTATCGAATTTGTCGGACCATTTCTATAGAGGGAAAGAAGAACTGGCGCCAAGTACATCATTACTGCAATCGAATACATGATTAAGTGGTTAGAAGCTGAGCCAGTCGAATCTTGTACTAAAGAGATAGCATCAAAATTCATGTATGATAATATAATCACAAGGTTTGGCTATCCTCTGAAACTAATAAGCGAGTAGAGAACTCACTTCGTGAACGAAAAAATCAAATTCCTACTGGAAAAGTTTTTAATCGATGATCAGAATCTGGACCAGGGGTCAAATTTTACCTCAAAAATCAAAGTTCTCGGAATTGCCTAAAAACAAATGGGTTTGTAGCCCTCGTCGTCACGAACCCAACGCAATTTGTTTCGTCTCAAACGGACGTCGGGAGCGAAAGTTATCGCGATCTGTTCAAATCGCCAAACAGGGAAAAAAAGTGCTCACTGGGCAGTCCGTACGGCCACGTGGCAGGGCCGTACCATCATGATGACA
>ML778574.1:313355-333259 GCA_009831015.1 Picea engelmannii
AGAGGACAAGCCCATTTTGGGAGGCTTGGTCCAGCAGATGTAGCCTGAAGGGGGTGAACTGCTTTATCATTTTGGGTGTTGTGATTTGCTGTGTTATTTGCTGCTGTTACATGGCTGTGTACTGATTTATCACACATATTCAAACATGTAAAAGAACCTTTATTCACACATATACATTGCAAAGAAGAACTAATGACTTAAACACATAAACCCTCTTGCACCTTTAAACACATGAAGCAAGGTCCTATTAAGAGTTATTTAACTTCTAAGTGTTTACTTATTATTTCTTTAGGCAGAGCCTGTAAAGGGCCAGGTAGCCTCTGGAACTCATCCTCTCTTTAGAGGTGACATGTCCGGTAAATGCTCCTACAGTCTATCTCTGTATAAGAAATAGTAAGTTCTCACATTTTCAGAGGACACATTGGAGTGTTTAACTCACTTTTTAAATTATGGAAAATGGATACCTTGCACCCTTAAACAAGTACATTCCATTTTCAGATCAATCGACCATATAAAAACGACAACTTATCACCCACAATAAAATGGGGAAGTCGAAGCATTTAACAAAACGTTACACAAAGGAATCACAAAAATTTGCAGAATCAACAAAGATGACTAGGATGAAAATATTACTGCAATCCTTTGGAATATAGATCAACATACAAATGATCAACTGGGAAGACTTCGTTCAATCTTGTCTACGAACAAGAAGTTGTTATCCCTTTACAATTTTGGACCAATTATGACAGGATTGCAACTGTAGCCAAATTTGATGAAAGCAAAAGTGTGAATGATCGACTGTATCAATTAAACAAGTTGGAAGAAGAGATATTAATATAAATACATCACCAGAAGGTTCAGAAGAAAGAAAAAAAAGCATGGGATGAACGACACATAAAGAAAACAGACATAAAATATGAATATTTAGTCTTATTATATGACAGTCACATAAAAGGAAAACCTTGAAAACTAGAGACAACATGGCTTGGGCCTTATGTTGTAGAATATATTCAACCGAATAGAGCATTCCAACTACAAACATTATTGGGGAAACCATTTAAGAAATTAATTAATGGTGCCCGTATAAAGAAGTACCATGTGTAAATGAAAAGAACCTTGTTGGAAAAATTTAGTGGGGAATTGCCAAACATGAATTGACTAAATCGACTAATCATACTTATGTTGGCATGTTTAAAAGCATAGTGTGCTTGTCATTGATGGAAAGAACAACAACGACGATGGTATGTTTACAGGAAAGGAAAGAAACAATGAGGAAAGAAACAATGATGGCAAACAGGCAAGGAGCGAACAATATGCAGAGATCAAGGTTTAGAAGAGATAGCGCTTTGCACTTTCCAAAAGTGTATCCGAGGTCCAAGAGAAGGACTCAAAGAAGGATAAAAAGTTGAGGCCTTTTACACTTATACATTATTCTATGTTGGGAGGAAGCGTAAGATCAGGAGGAGGAGTGACAGTGGCCATCAGATCAGAGTCCAGACAAGAGGAGTGTGCAGAGGAGGAGATTAGACCTCAACCGTCGATCAGAGCATGAAGTACTAGCAACTATTGGATCCAAACATAAATCCATGAAGGTTAAGCCTTTGATGAACATAGGAGAATGGACCTTCCAAACTCCCAAAGTCTAGAAGTAAGCAGGGACTGGCCATCGTCAAGACTGACAGGTGGCACACGATCCACAACTCCGGAGCAAACCACTTCGAAAGTTTCTAGATTTGAGATTTGAAATCCCTGAAGTCTAGAGCGCTGAAGAGCCAAAGTAAACATCAGTCATCATATTGTTTTAAAGTGGAAGGATAGGATAAGCCAACAAAGTTGCATCGCAGATAGATCGAGCCGTCAATCCAAGTTCATGATCAAGCAAACAACATTCACTCTGGATCTAAATACGTGAGGAAGTTACAGTATGGAGAGATTGATATTTGAAATCCCCGAAGCCCATAGAGCCAGAGAGATGGAGTAAACGCCAATCGTCAGATCAATTTCGAGTGGAAGGACAGGATAAGCTAGCAAATTTGCATCACAGAAATATCGAACCATCGATCCAAGATCCTGATCGAACGAGCAACATTTACTCAGGATATAGAGACACGAGGAGGTTATGATCCTAAATGTTTGAGATTTGAAATACCATCCTCAAGGACATGTGGTAGACCACGTCAACATAACACGTTAGCAAAGACACATGGCACAATTAGACAATGACAAGTATCAAGTTGATTCGACATTTTAGGTACGTGGAAATCACAAATCCGAGTGACACGTGGAAGATACTCGGCTCATGATACGTCAAGTAACGCAAGAGTTACGTCACAATGGGAGTTTTTCTTCGGGATTTTTACCACTAGCAGATTCCCTAAGTCTCGAAGTCTCAAAGGCTGAAGTAACGGAGTGGAGGATAGTCATTGGATTAAAGAGGACACGTGTTAGTGGATTGTCAACTCCGGGAAAAAGCAAAGGAAGGATGAACGAGAGTTTGAGAATTGAAATCTTTGAAGTCTGGAGACACGAAGGAGATATCGACTGTTGATCTAAGAGGGACACGCGTCGTTGGATCATGGACTACAGGTGAAATTCTTCGAGAGAAAATGAGAGTTTGAGAATTGAAAGTCCCGAAGGCCGAACTCACGAAGGAGATCATGATCGTAGATTAAGGAGGACAGGTGTCAACATATATTCCATTCTAGAATATATGCAGTCAACAACAACAAGGTTGGCTCACATTAAAACACCCGACATGCGAGGTCATGATTTGATCACAACCGTCGATTGAGGAATGTCGTGGACCGTTGATCAGGCATGATGAAGATTCACAGAATATCGCTAAATGAAAAATAGTGAAATGCCTTTTTGAATAGGGTTGTGGTCATATCCAAGGTCACATCGTTGAAGGCTAGAGGAAGGAGCTAGCCCAACTAATCTCCATTTCAAAGATCGCGACTTGGGAGAGTTGAGATGCCTCATACCAAGATCCCCGAGGTCACGAGTCACAAAGCACCCTTTGAATAAGCACTTGGTCACAGCTCGTGGTCATGTGAGAGGAAGGAGCTATCCTGGACAAGCTCCATTTCAGAGATTGCGACTTGGGAGATTCGATATGACTCATACCAATATCTCTAAGGTCACGAGTCACAAAGCACCCTTTGAATAAGCGCTTGGTCACATCTCGTGGTCATGTGAGAGGAAGGAGCTAGCCTAGCCAAGCTCCATTTCAGAGATCACAACTTGGGAGAGTCGAGATGCCTCATACCAATATCCCCAAGGTCATGAGTCATGAAGTGTCTTCTGGATAGGTGTTTGGTCACCGCCAGTGGTCACATGAAGGAAGGGGCTTAGAAGCCAAAGATTCCACAGACAACTAACTGTAAATGACAGAAAAGATGAAGAGTCTTGATTGCTAGAGAAGCCAAGGAATCTCAGGATAATGCCCACTGATGATGAAGAGATTTGGTAATGATAGATAATATGAAGAGTCTTGACTGCCGGAGAAGCTAAGGAATCTTAGCATAACGACCACTGATGATGAACTCACAGGCAACAAAACTGCTTGAGAAGACGAAGAGTTGCGATGATGATCATCTAGAGCTCTCGACATCTAAAAGACATGCATAAAAGAGAAGAGGGTGTTGATTATCTCGTTAGCTACGGTGTGGGTAGGATGAGATGAAGTGAAAAACATGAAGGGAATAACAGTGACACTGTGAAGAGCATGCAGATGTATTGTGGATGAAGGATGTAGAAGGTGCACAGAGAGCATAAAAATGTAGAACAAAGAAGAGTTGGGGGTTGTTGTTGTGTGTGATTCACGTGTGTATAATCTTGTTGTGTGTAGGAGTAGAAGCACAGAAGAAGCAAGGAACATAAAAACATATTTGAGAGAAGAACAGAAAGCACAACAGACACGAGGAGAGAGACAATGATGTAGGCAGAGAAAAGCAGTGTAGCAGAACATTTATGAGACCGGTAAGCCATAGATAAATATTGTATCACTATGATAAAGTTGTAGAAAGCAAACATTTATATTTCAGGGTGGTAGGGAGGTGCTAGGGAGGATTGGTGGCCTCAGATTTTCAAGTGGGTGCTTGAACACATGGAGTTCTAGCTTCCATCTAGTTGCATCTAGAAAAACCAGGGTGGTGCAAGGGAGAACTATTGTTCTCTGTTATACAGGTCGGTGCCTGTGTGACTGGAAATTGGTGCTTCCATCCAGTTGGTGTTGGAACACTTAGGGAGTTGGTGCTTCCTTCTAGTGGGTGCTAGAGATACCAGGGAGTTGGTGCTTCCTTCGAGTGGGTGCTAGAGAAACTAGGGAGTTGGTGCTTCCTTCTAGTGGGTGCTAGAGAAACCAGAGAGTTGGTTCTCTCAACAAGATGCAACTTGCAGAATAACTGTGGTAGGATCACAATGAGTTGGTGCTCATAAGAATGATAATGTACAGAAATTACTTATCATATCAAGAAGAAGAGGTTTTTCCCTTTATGGGTTTCCTCAGGAAATATCTATCTCTGTATATTTCATGTGTGTGATTGATGTTGAATATTCTATTTCTTACATCTCTGCATTATTGTTATTTTCATTTAGTGTGTTGTAAAGAGTTAAAAATAGGCATAATTGTTTAAGCACAATAACAACTGATTCATCCCCCCCTCTCAGTTGTCCAACAATTGGTATCAGAGAAAGTTCCCTTTATTTAAGGGTAGATCCTAGAGCTTAAACATGACTAGCCATGGAGGAAATTCAACCAATAAGGCTCCCCCATTCAATGGAACAAACTTTGGCTTCTGGAAAGTTTGGATGAGAACCTACATAATGGATTTAGGCACAGATGTCTATGATGTGGTAGAGACTGGTTATGTAAAGCCAGTTGTACTAGCTTCTAAGGATGACAAGCTAGAGTTCAGCTTCAATGCTAAGGTTATGCATGCCATTATGAGTGGACTTGCAGAAACAAAATTTGTAAAAGTTATGCACTTAGAATCTTCCATAGAAATGTGGGACAAACTCATTAGCAGTTATGAAGGTAATGAGAAGGTAAAGGATGCCAAGATTCAAACCTACAAATTACAGTTTGAACAGCTAAATATAAAAGAGGATGAAATTGTTGGGGGGTACTTTCTAAGAGTTGAATAACTAGTGAATTCCATGAAGAGTCTCGGTGAGAAGTTTGAAGACGTAGTTTTAGTCCAGAAGATTTTAAGATCTGTGCCATATAGGTTCAACCCAAAGGTCTCTTCTATAGAAGAACTTAATGATCTAAAAGATCTGCCTTTTGATCAACTTCTAGGAACATTGACTTCATATGAAATTAGGATAGTTAAAGATAAACCCACCTCTAGAGAAGCATCATTTAAAGCAGATAAGAATGAGGATTTTGAGCCTGATGAAATTGAAGAAAAATTTGTAATAAGACTAAAGAAAGGATCAGGCAAATATCAAGGTAATTTTCCCTTCAAATGTTTTAACTGTGGAAATATAGGTCACTTTGCATCTAAGTATCCACACAAGAAGAAGGACCAAAACTATGAAGGTGAAGAGAAGTACAAATCTAAAACATTTGATAAAAAGAAAAGTTAATGTGTAAACAATGATGACTCTTCAGAAGACACAGATAATGATTCTTCCTGTGAAGATAAGGTTAATGACTTTATGCTTATGGCCAAAGAGGATTATGATAACAAAATAACATGAAGTGATGTTAATGATGAAGAAGTTGTGGTTGACTTGGAAGAAGAGATGATCAATGCTTTAGAAGAGAATGTCAGATTGAAACTTAAGAAGAGAAAACAAAAACAATTGTTGATACAGTTCAAGAAGGGAAGTAAAGAACCAAGTGAAGACTGTGTTTTTCTAAAAGTGGAATTAGAAGAGGCAAAGAAAATAGAAGACATTTTGAAACAACAGTTATCAACGAAGAAGAGAAGATGTGAAGCCTTGGGAGAAGAGGCAGTAAAAACCAGAAAAGAGATGGAGAGGTTTAAAAAAGTGTATGCCCAAAATCTTCCAAGCATTAAAGCCTCAGAAATATTAGCCATCATTCTGAATCATAAAAGGAATCCAAAGTTGAAAACTAGTTTGGGTTATGAAGAGGGATCAAGTAGTGGTAATCCAATCAACAAAGACTCCATAAAGTTTGTCAAATCTACAACCAATGACAACAACAAACCTGCAGAGACAAAGGAATACAATCAACCACCCAGGAGTAAATAAAAAGGTGCCAGAACTGAATCTGTAGAACAAAGAAATAATACACCCTTTGCTCAAGGAAATCATCAGCATGGAAGAAATCGACCTTCTCAAAGACGACAACCATTTTCCAGGTACAAAGATTTTTTCTATGGATATTGTTTCTACTGTTCTAACTGTGGCCACAAAGCTGTAAATTGTTCCTTAAGATTTAGGCATAAGAAATCAAGACACCCAAGGAATAAATATCTTCCACAACAAAGAATGAGACAACCAACAAACAAACAACCACATATTGCAAATTGTAAAATTAAGTTTAGAGACATGAAACTGAGGAGGTCAAGAGATAATAAACAGTCAATGAGTAGAAAATGTTGCAACAATCACTTTTACCTATTGAACAATGAGATTGAATGCTATAACTATCATAACTTCGGACACAAATATGCAAAATTCCATTTGAATAATTACAAAGCAGATCCAAGGATAAATATATTTGATAGAAGTGCCAGCACATGGAAAAAGAAAGGTAGTGAAAAATGTGGTCTAGTACTTTCAACTCAAAAACAAAAGGAATCCTGGAATATAGACAGTGGATGTTCCAAGCACATGACTGGAGAAAAGGATAAGGTTCTGCCTATAAGTAAAAGCAAAATAGGAAATGTGATCTTTGAAAATGATGAACCAGGTAAAGTCAAGGATAAAGGGTTGGTGAACATGAGCAATGGAAAAGGATATTCTTAGGATGATCTGCTTATAGATGATCTGAAACATAATTTTCTCAATATAAGTCAAATGTGTGACAGAGGCCGTGAAGAGGTGTTCACGTCCAGATATTGTAAGGTGAAAAATGTAAACTTGGGACAAGTGGTGGATAAAGGCATAAGGACAGATAATAATGGTGATATTGAATTCTCTCCTTCAAGTAAAGAAGAAGAATCAGATACAATAAATGAATGTTCTGTTAACACTTATCCCATGGAAGGAGTAGAAGAAGAATCATGCCATAAGTTGGGAGCACAAGTTGTGAATATTAGAAAGAAGGTTGAGAAGTCAAACACCCAAATCAAATTATTGAACAACTCTATGATCCTGGATGAGATCTTGGATAGAGAAAGATCATCAAATGAAAAATCCGGTCTTGGATACAACAAGGAAGAAATCAACACTCCTAAGAATTCTAACACCAGACCTTCATTTGTAAAAAGGGAAAGCAGGTATGACTTGGGTTCTTCACGTTTTCTCTTGTAATGAATATGGTCATAGAAACCTTGGATTGTAGGTATCATGGAAGAAAAAAATGAAATTGCAGTAATAGAAATCGATGAGAATCAATGGGTAGATCCAAGGGTTGTTTGAAAAAAATGAGCTACAATTGCGCAGTGTTCCACTAGGATAGCGACATCCACAGCAGCAAAATTTTTATGTACAAAATGATATACATGACATCCTGTAGAGATAACAAGAGGAGCGACCTTGTCAGGGAAAGATAACCTTTTATAAACAAAGGGGGAGAATAGTTAGAAGAAGAGAGAGAAGAGTGACAGGGGGAGTCATTTAGTTATGACAAGAAAAGGTTGATGAAGGAGTCCCAGTGAGAGATATGAGCAATATTGAGTCTTCTAAAGAGGACACAACTGAAGATGAAGATGAACATGTCCAAGAATCAGAAGGAGAAGGCTCTAGTATAGATACAAATACTTTGCAGGAATCAAATAAGAGAGTCCATCCTATTAGGTGGAGTTTGTGTTGGTTGAAGCTCTGATACCTCTGAAAAGTATTGCAACAGCTCAGGGGGAGCATGTTTTCTTTGACATTGATGTCAAAGGGGAGAAAAGGAGTGGTCCGGATGCTATAGTTGGAGGTCCAAACTGACTAGCGCAACCTTTGAGGGTTGCCATCAATGCCAAAGGGGGATATTGTTGGCATGTTTATAGGCATAGTGTGCTTGTCATTGATGGAAAGAACAATAGTGATGATGGTATGTTTACAGGAAAGGAAAGCAACAATGAGGAAAGAAACAATGAGGAAAGAAACAATGATGGAAAATAGGAAAGGAGGGAACAATATGCAGAGAACAAAGCTCAGAAGAGATAGTGCTTTGTGCTTTCCATAAGTGTAGTTGAGGTCCAAGAGAAGGACTCACAGAAGGATTGTTGAGGCCTTTGACACTTAGAAATTCTTCCAGGTTGAGAGGAAGCATAAGCTCAGGAGGAGGAGCGACAATGGTCATTGGATCAGAGTCTAGACAGGAGGAGAGCGTAGAGGAGGATATTAGACCTCAACCGTCAATCAGAGCATGAAGAAACAACAACCGTTGGATCCAGAGATAAATGCACGAAGGTTAAGACTTTGATGAACATAGGAGAATGGACCCGTCAAAGTCCTAAAGTCCTGAAGTAAGTAGGGACTGTCCATCATCAAAACTGATAGGTGGCACATGATCCACAACTCCATAGAAAACCACTTCGAAAGTTTCTCAGTTTGAGATCTGAAATCCCCGAAGTCCGGAGCGCTGGAGAGCCGTAGTAAATGTCAGTTGTCAGATCATTTTAAAGTGGAAGGACGGGATAATCCAACAAATTTGCATCGCATATAGATTGAGTTGTTGATCCAAGTTCATGATTGAACGAACAACATTCACTTTGGATCTAAAGACGTGAGGAAGTTACACTCTAGAGAGATTGAGATTTGAAATCCCCGAATCCTGGAGAGTCGGAGAGCCAGAGTAAACGTCAGTTGTCGAATCAATTTCAAGTGGAAAGACAGGATAAGCTAGCAAAGTTGCATATCGAGCCATCGATCCAAGATCTTGATCGAACGAACAACATTTACTCCAAATATAGAGATGCGAGGAGGTTACGCTCCTGAATGTTTGAGATTTGAAATCCCATCCTCAAGTACATGTGGCAAACCACGTCAGCAAGGACACATGATAGACCACGTCAACAAGGTCACGTGGTGAAATCAGAAAATGAAAAGTGTCAAGTTGATTCGACATTTCAGGTACATGGAAATCACAAATCCGAGTGACACGTGGTCACTTCTCGGCTCTTGACACATCATCGAGTGACGCAAGAGTTACGTTACTCCAGGATTTTTTCTTCGGGAGTTTTACCACCAATAGAGGCCCTAAGTCCCGAAGTCCTGAAGGCCGAAGTCCCAAAGTGGAGGATAGTTGTTGGATTAAAGAGGAGACGCGTCAGTGGATTGCCAACTTTGGGAAAAAGAAAAGGAAGGATGAACGAGAGTTTGAGAATTGAAATCTCCGAAGTCCAGAGACATGAAGGAGATCTCGATTGTTGATCCGAGAGGGACACACATCGTTGGATCGTGGAATCTGGGTGAAATGATCCGGGAGAAAACGATATTTTGAGAATTGAAAGTCCTGAAGGTCGGGCTCTTGGAGGAGATCCTAATCATAGATGAAGGAGGACATGTGTCAGCAGATCTTCCATTCCAGAAGATATCTAGTCAACAACAATAGGGTTGGCTCAAGTTCAAACACCCGACACGCGAGGTCATGATTTGATCACAATCATCGATTGAGGAATGTCATGGACCGTTGATCAGGCATGACGAAGATTCACAGAATATCGCAAAATGCAAAATCACGAAATTCCTTTTTGAATAGGGCTGTGATCATAACCAAGGTCAAATCGTCGAAGGCTGGAGGAAGGACCTAGCCTAACTAAGCTCCATTTTAGAGATCGCGACTTGGGAGAGTCGAGATGCCTCATACCAAGATGCCTGAGGTTGCGAGTCACGAAGCGCCCTTTGAATACGCGCTTGGTCACATCTCGTGGTCATGTGAGAGGAAGGTGCTAACCTAGATAAGCTTCATTTAGAAGATCGCGACTTGGGAGAGTCGAGATGCCTCATACCAAGATCCCCAAGGTCGCGATTCATGAAGAACCCTTTGAATAAGCACTTGGTCACAACTCATGGTCATGTGAGAGTAAGGAGCTAGCCCAGCTAAGCTCCATTTTGGAGATTACGACTTGGGAGAGTCGAGATGCCTCAAACCAAGACACCCAAGGTCACGAGTAATGAAGAACCTTCTGGATAGGAATTTGTTCACTACTGGTGTTCACGTGAAGGAAGGGGATTAGAAGCCAAAGACGCCACAGACGACTAACTATAAATGACAGAGAAGATGAAGAGTATCAACTGCCAGAGAAGCCAAGGAATCTTAGGATAACGTCCACTAATGATGAAGATATTCATTAATGAAAGAGAAGAGGAAGAGTCTCGAATGCCAAAGAAGCTAAGGAATCTCAGCATAATGACCACTAATGATGAACTCACAGAAAACAGAACTGCCTAAGAAGACGAAGAGTTGCGATGATGATCATCTAGAGCTCTCGGCGTGTAAAAGACATGCAGAACAAAGAGGAGGGTTTTGATTCTATCGTTAGCTACGGTGTGGGTATGATGAGACGAAGTGAACAACCTGAAGGGCATAACAATGACACTGTGAAAAGCATGTAGAGGTATTGCGCATGAAGGATGCAGAAGGTGCATAGAGAGCATAAAAACATAGAACAAAGAAGAGTTGGGGGTTGCTGTTGTGTGGGATTCACGTGTGTAGAATCTTGTTGTGTGTAGGAGAAGAAGCACAGAAGAAGAAAGGAACATAAACACATATTTGAGAGAGGGACAGAAAGGGAAACAGACATGAGGAGAGAGACATTGATGCAGGCAAAGAAGAGCAATGTAGTAGAACAATGATGAGACTGGTAAGCCATAGATAAATGTTGTATCACTGTGATAAAGTTGTAGAAAGAAAAAATTTATATTTCAGGGTGGTAGGGAGGTGCTAGGGAGGATTGGTGTCCTCAGAGTTTCAAGTGGGTGCTTAAACACAGGGAGTTGTATCTTCCATCTGGTTGCAGCCAGAAAATCCAGGGTGGCAGGGTGGTCTAAGGGAGAACTATTGTTCTTTGTTATACAGGTCGGTGCCTGTGTGATTTGAAGTTAGTGCTTCCATCCAGTTGGTGCTGGAACACTTAGGGATTTGGTGCTTCCTTCTAGTGGGTGCTAGAGAAACTAGGGAGTTGGTGCTTCCTTCTAGTGGGTGCTAGAGAAACCAGGGAGTTGGTGCTTCCTTCTAGTGGGTGCTAGAGAAACTAGAGAGTTGGTGCTCTCAACAAGTTGTAGATTGCATAACAGAGGTGGTATCCTCACAATGATTTGGTTTTTCATATCAAATTACTTATCATATCAAGAAGAAAAGGTTTTTCCCTTTATGGGTTTCCTTAGGAAATATCTGTCTCTGTATATTTCATGTGTGTGATTGATGTTGAATATTATATTACTTTCATCTCTGTATTATTGTGATTGTCATTGAGTGTGTTATAGAGATTTCAAAATAGGCATAATTTTTTAAGCACAGTAACCACTGATTCACCTCCCCCCCCCTTCTCAGTTGTCCAACAACTTATGAGAAATAAACCCTGCTTAAATCTAATAAAAAAAAACTATTAGAAATTTTAGGTATGCAAAATCGAAAAGGAAAAGTATTTAAAGGAAAACCATAGTATTAAATAAAATAAACAATAAAGTAGAATGAAGAGAGAAAGCATCCCATGGTCGAGCCTGAGACAAAGAAGCAAAATATATTTTTGACATTCCACCCCTTCAACCTACTTATGAAAAATACTTATGAAAAGAGAATCAAGCGAGAGAATCAATCCAAAAACAAGTGAGCGTAGATCAAGTGAGCACAGACCAAGCGAACATGAATCAAACTGTATGGAAAATGTCGGCATCATTCAGACATAGTCCAACTTAGCAAAATGAACTAGTAGACAAGCCATCAACGACATCGACTAAGTCATTCCAATAATAAGGATGACTCAAGAATACTAATCATTCGGCTCACATACTAGGCACGTATAAATAGAGAAGACCCTGTTGGTCAAGCTCAGGAAAACGCCGACCGAGGAAACATTGACGTCAATAGAGAAAGCACATTTAATTATGGACAGGTAGGGGTCGACGTGAGCATTAGTGACCAACAACTTGAAAATGACCATTGTAAAACCACTCACATAACTGACGATTACACCTCTATGTGTGATATTCAATCACAATATCTTTCAGTTAATGAATGATGGGACATAAATGAATGCCAATTGAGCAACGATGTAAACGTCCACCCACTTGACTCAATCTTACCACCGATAGTTATTATGGAAGAGCACAAAATCGGAGAACAATTGGACACATTCAACCCGATGCTCTCACTAATAGATATAAATGTTGAAGAGGCCTATGACTTTTCTTCATTGTTATTTTCACCCCCACAGTTAAGTATAGAGTAGAGCACACAATTGGTTGAACTGACAAATTCACTAGTCTTGCCTAAAACCAATGATCAAGATCCACAAATGCCAAGGATGAGAGGTCAATTCGGTAGTACAATGGAAGGTTCAAGACCAAGACAAGTTCTTGACAGAGCAACTCCAATGTCGTTGTAAATATGGATGCAAAATATCCGACAGTCGAATATGGAGGAAGCAAATTGGACAAAACATTGGCAAAATTTCACAGAATGAGAAATGAAGGAAGGAAACTGGAAAGAAGAAATCAAACTCTTGGAAAAAGAAGGAATTAGACGCATCTTTGGCACTCTTTAAATCATTTACATGGGCTGATGGAAGGAAGAAGAAACAAAAGTAATTGTTAGCTAGTATCATCAAGGATACTTATAGTTGGATCAACCAATAGAAATAATCGACAGACTCATCTACCAAATCATGGGAATTTCAAGAACAAGGGATAAGGTACCGAAGTCGGCCAACACCAATGATTGGATGAAAAATTTGACGGGGTCAACGACAACAAAAAATTCTAAAGGGTTTTGAATTAATAAAATTTTCGACTTAAGATCCCACTTGACTGCAATAATAATATATTTGTGCTTCACACCGACAGGCCACACATCAAATGTAAAAATTACAATGGTTGAAGCCATAGAACAAGTCTTTTAGAATGCGGAAAGGATCAATTGGGTGGAACATCTAGCCGAAATGATAATAACCAACTGCAAGGAATGTAAAGATTCGGGCAAGGCCATAAAATTTCCTTCATTACTAATCTCGCTAGCAATGGAACAATATAGTCCTGTCGGAGACCCAATTTACAACTAGGAAAGTCCCAAAAATTGAGAAGTACAAAGTCTTCTTGTCTAATCAAGCATGTAAATCAACCTCACTGCCACCACAAGAAATATTTTGACTATGGGTTCTAGGTTTGAAAGATACTACACATAGATGGCGGGTCGAACAAGTAGTCCATCGACATTACCAACACCTTGTAATATTCAACTTGACCTCGACTGTACAAATATATGGTGTGGATTTGTGTCAGCACCAGAGCCAAAAGAATTGAAATTTTTTGTGGTGTGGAGTTGTGTCGGCATCAGAGCCAAAAGAAATGAAAAAAGGTGTGGTGTGGATTTGTGTCGGCACCAGATCCAAAAGAACTTCACTACCAACTGACAGTGGAATAAATTTTCATAGAGTTCGAAAGACAAATCAACCAGGACCTAGAAATTCCCCGTGAAGCAAAACATACAGGGGTACCTGTAGCATTACCACTTATTGATGGGGAGAAAGAATAATAAAGAGAAGAAACTCTCTATACAATTCCTTTTGTCAAAGATTTACAAGCCTTCATAGTTGTACCTGCAAATCCATTCCCAGGTAAAAGAAAGCAACTGACCAAAAAGAAAAAAAGGGAAGAACTGTTTTGAGGATGAGGCAATAGAAATCGACATAGAGGAAATTTGGAGAGAAACATTCCAATCGAATGAGGGCGTCGACTTCAACAACCCCATCATCCAAGAGAAAATGACAAGTATTACCACTAAGATTGCTTAGAAGTTAAAGAAAACCCGACAAGGCATTGTTGTCATGCAAAAAATATACAGTTCCTCGGTCGGAATGAAAATGAAGGAGGATATCGAAAAATCTAAGGAACAAAAGAAGAAGGTCAAGAAAATCAAGAGCACACTTATGAAAATCGAAATAAGAGGGGAAAAAATACAGAAAAACCTAAAAAGAAAAACTACCTATGTCGTCCCCAAAAAATTTACAACAAACATGACAAAATGGGAGCTGAGGCAGAGAACAACACCAAGTAAAAAAAGGAAACTTGATGCAACAATTGATTTAACCAGGTAATCACATACAACAGATCTAGTAACCATTGTAGAAGAACTTCCAACAAAGAAAAATAAGAGGCAACTCATAACACCGAGTCGTCGGAAGAAATAAAGTCATATCAACCAGTTAGGACAGATGATGTTCATATACAAACCTTGAACATAGAGCAACATAATTAGGTCAAGGAAATCAAAACTGAGTCGATACAACATTAGTCGTCTAGAGAAAAAACATCACCACAACATCCAATTGAGTCAATACAAGTCGGTGAGCCAACCAACCAGAAACAAAAGAAGGTAGTTCATTTGTTAGAGGCAGTGGATTAGTAGGGAGACATCATGCAGACAAAAGAAACACAACAAGTGGAGGCTCACCAGAATAATAAGGAATCAAAAAAAGGAAGTGACTGTTGGACAATTGAGAGGGGGGGGGGGTGAATCAATTGTTACCGTGTCTAAACAATTATGCTTATTTTAACTCTTTACAAAGCACTAAATGATAATCACAATAATTCAGGGAAATAAAGAATAGCACATTCAACATCAGTCACACATATGAGATACACAGAGATGGATATTTCCTGAGGAAACCCATAAGGGGTAAAAACCTCTTCTTCTTTATATGATAAGTAATCTTTACATTCTTTACATTATCATACATATGAGCACTAACTCATAATGAGGATGCAACCTCTATTTTGCAAGTTGTTACTTGCTGAGAGCACCAACTCTATGGTTTCTCTAGCACCAACTAGAAGGAAGCACCAACTCCCTGGTTTCTCTAGCACCAACTAGAGGGAAGCACCAACTCCCTGGTGTTCCAGCACCAACTAGATGGAAGCACCAACTTCCAATCATATAGGCACCAACCTATAAAACAGAGAACAACAGTTCTCCCTTGCACCACCCTGCCACCCTAGTTTCTCTGGCTGCAACCAGATGGAAGCTACAAATCCCTTTGTTCAAGCACCCACTTGAACCTCTGAGGACAACAATCCTCCCTAGCACCTCCCTTCCACCCTAAAATATAAATCTTTGCTAATGAAACTTATCACAGTGATACAATATTTATCATTGGCTTACCAGGCTTATCACTGTCCTGCTATGCTACTCTGCTCTCCTGTATTAGTGTCTCTCTATCTGCATCTTCCTGGGATTTCTGACCTTCTGTTTTTCTCTACAGGAGCACCTCATCCTTCCTTTAGTGTCTCACTGTCTTGCTGCACACTTCCTTGCGCTTTCTTTTCTTTTTCCTTTCATGCTATGTGCCCCAACTCCATGCCATGCACCATTCCTCTTCATGCCATTTCAGCTGTTGCACACTCCTCCTTGTACACTCCTAAATCCCTCACAACAACAACAACCTATCTCTTCTTTGTTCTGCATACTTATAGTCTCTGTGCCCCTTCTGCATGCTCTCTCCCATGCTTCTGCATGCTGTCTCAATGTCCAGTGCTCTGCCTGATCATCATGACACCTCTTCAACTTCTCTGGCAGTTAGATATATCTGTCAATTGCCTCTACGAACAGTCTTCATTCCACTGGTAGATTCCTTGAGACTCTCCAGCTTCTCTGGCAATCACTCATAAGTCTCTTGGAGTCCTCTAGCAGAAACTATCAGTCGTTTCTAGTAGTTACACTCTAAAGTGCAACAATAGCCCTCTGATCTTATTTAAATTCATCTGCACCATTGAATTGACCTCATTGAATCTTACGTTCATTTTGTCGTTTCAGCATTTTGGCATTCGACAATTCAGCATTCGTGTGATCAAGTGTCTCTACAATCCAAGTCGCGTACCCCGAAACTCTGAATTGGAGCTTGCCGCTTCAAAATTTTCCCTACAGTTCTTCGACGATGTGACCACCATTGGTGACCGAGCATTTATCCATAAACTACTTCCGCGATTTCGCAATTCGACATTTAAGCATCCTTGATGTGAAGATTTCTTTACACTCCATGTCCCGATCCCTGAAACTCCGAAATGGAGCTTGCCGGTTTGAGCTCTTCTCTACAGCTCTTTGATATATAGATCAATGGTCCACAATCTGTGGTGATCGAACGACTATCCTCTGCCCTGGGACTTCATCCTTCGGGACTTTGGGGGAGTGATGGAGTCAAAAATCCCGAAGCAAAAACTCTCGAAGAGAGGTCAATCTTGCGTCACTTGATGACGTGTCATGAACCGAGTGGCTACCACGTGTCACTCAAAATTGTGATTTCCAGTGGCCTCAAATGCCAAATCAACTTGACACTTGTCATTGTTTGATTGTGCCACGTGTCATTGTCTTCCACCTGTCCTTTCTAACGTGGTCTGCCACATTCACCTCCTGGAACTGTCGGCCCAGATCACTTCGTGATTTCGCATATCGTGATTTTGGGTTTCTTGTAGTAAGATTTCTTGACATCCCCAACTCTCAGTATTCGAAATCGTCCTCCTTCTTCCATGATTTCGGCATTTCGCATTTCGTGATTCCGGGACTCCTGATGATGAAGAGTCTTGACTCTTCCAACTCCCGATACCCGAAACTCCGGAATGGAGTTATTTCCTGGTTTGCAAAACTCTTCATTTATGTGCCTCTTTCGGGATTTCGGGATTCCAGATTTCACAACTCCGGGACTCCTGTGTTGAAGAGTCTCAATTCTTGACTTCTCAATTTCCCGGTATCCAATACTCTGAAATGGAGTCGGATCATCTTTTCGGCTTTTCACACTTCACAACTTCGGGACTCCTGTTGTGAGGGTCCTTGATATTTCCATCTCCCGGTATCCGAAATCCATGTAGTCGAAACTCTGAAATGGAGTTTGACCAACACTTCGATCTTTCCATTCGATCATTGTTGCACTGTTGGTCTTCCTTGCCTGCTTGTTTTCCATCAAGTGAACAAGCACACCTTCACACTGCGTTCGACTCTGCGTTAATTCCTCCTGAGCTTAATTTGTTCATGTTTTTCCATCGATGCATACTTTGATCTTGCCATCAATGACAAGCATACCTACCTATAAACATGCCAACAATCTCCCCCTTTGGCATTGATGGCAACCCTAAATGGATACACTAATCTGTTTGGACCTCCAACTGTAGCATTAGGTCCGTACCACTTCTTTTCTCCCCCTTTGACATCAATGTCAAAGAAAACATGCTCCCCCTGAGCTGTTGCAGTACTTTTAGGAGGTATCAGATATTCAATCAATACAAAACTCCCCCTAACAGGATGGACGCTCTTAGGTGTGAGACGGGATGACACCCAGCTTCTGTTGGATATATTCAAATGGTGTCTTGGCTAGGGGTTTAGTAAATATGTCTGCAATTTGTTCTTTGGTTGAAATGTAATGGACCTGGACAACCTGATTGGTGACCTGCTCTCTCAGAAAATGGTATTTTATGGGAATATGCTTGGTCTTGGAGTGGAATATAGGATTCTTGGACACACTGATGGCACTAGTGTTATCACAATGAATTGGGATCGATGCAGTGTATTTTACCTCCAAGTCTGCAAGTTTCTGAATCATACATAATCCCTGAGTGCAACAGGTAGCAACATCAATGTACTCTGCCTCTGTAGTCGATAAAGAAATGGAACTTTTCTTTTTACTAAGCCATGCTACTAAAGAGTCACCCAGGAAGAATGCTCCTCCACTGGTGCTTTTTCTCTCATCAATACAGTTTGCCCAATCTACATCTGAATAAGAAGTTAACTGAAAATTCTGATTTTGGGGATACCACAGACCATAAGTCATTGTTTCTTTCAAATACCTAAATATCCTTTTGACAGCTAGTAAATGACTTTGTTTAGGTGCAGACTGATATCTTCCTACCATTCCTATAGCATGCATTATGTCTGGGTGAGATGCTGTGATGTACAACAGGCTGCCTATCATTGACCTATATGAACTCTGATCAACATCAGGTGAGTCATCATCCTTGCTTAATTTGCAGCCAGTAACCATAGGTGTGCCCACAGGTTTAGAATCTTCCATTTGAAACCTTTTCAACATTTCTCTTAGATATTTTTCTTGAGAAATGAACATCCCTTCAGACCTCTGAGTAATTTGTAGACCAAGAAAAAATGATAGTTCACCTATCATAGACATTTCAAACTCAGACTCCATAGCATAAGCAAACCATTTTACCAATGAATCCTTATTACATCCGAAGATGATGTCATCTACATAGACCAACACAATGAGAAAATCATCACCCTATGTTTTGATATATAGATTGTTGTCAATTGTTCCTCTCTTGAACCCTTTGTCTTTGAGATACATATCCAGTCTGTGATACCAGGCACGAGGATCTTGTTTTAACCCATATAAATCTTTCTTCAACTTGCATACTAAGTCATGGTTATCAGACAGTTCGAAACCCTCTGGTTGTTCCATATAGAATTCTTCATTTAAATCTCCATTTAGAAAAGCTGACTTGACATCCATTTAGAAAAGCTGACTTGACATCCATTTGATAGACTTTAAACCTTTTATGACAAGCATAGGCAAGAAATATTATGATAGATTCCAACCTTGCTACGGGCACAAATGTTTCATCAAAATCCAGTCCTTCTATTTGAGCATGGCCTTTACAGACCAATCTTGCTTTGTTCCTGACAACTTGTCCCTGCTCATTCAACTTATTCTTAAAGATCCATTTGGAACCAATGATATTTTTACCTTCCGGTCTATGAACCATCTCCCGCGTATTTTTTTTCTCAATCTGATCAAGTTCGTCATTCATTTATTTAACCCAATGTTCATCTTTTCTATCTTCATTAAAATTCTTAGGTTCCAGCATGGATATGAAAGCTATATGTGATTGTTCGGTGTTTTTTATTAGATTTATCCTGGTTTGTACACCTTTGTCTTTTTCACCAATTATCTGACTTGCAGGATGATTCTTTTGAGTGATTCTGGAGGAGGAATTTGATGTTGTCTGCTGATTTGAGTCTGTCTAAGTGTCTGTGTCTTCATCTTATTTAGAGTCTTTGTTTTCTAATTCTTGGACCTGTTCATCTTCAGCTTTAGTTGTGTCTTTTGTAGAAGACTCATTACTGTACACCTCTCTTGCTGGGATTCCTTCATCAACTTTTACATCAATACATTCAACCATTTTATGCAGCCTCTTATTATAACATCTGTGTCCTTTACTGTTTGTAGCATACCCCAAGAAGATACCTTCATCAGCCCTGTCATCATATTTGCTAAGGTTCTGATCATTATTCTTTATGTAGCATTTACTCCCAAAGACTTTGAAGTGTTTAATTGAAGCAGGTCTCCCAAACCACAATTCATAAGGTGTCTTGTCACTTTGTGGTCTAATCTGGTCTTTGTTAAGAACATGGACTGCTGTGTGTATTGCTTCTACCCAGTAGGTTTGACCAATGTTCTTCTCATTCACCATTGACCTGGCCATTTCCTGCACTGTTCTGTTTTGCCTCTCAACTACTCCATTTTGTTGTGGAGTTCTTGGGATTGTGTATTCTCTCTTGATCCCATGCTTATCACAGAATTCCTTGAATTCACTTGACATAAAATCTCCTC
>ML778574.1:351652-361694 GCA_009831015.1 Picea engelmannii
TCCAAAATCACCTTGAACATAATCTAGAAAATGTTTCCTATGGGGTGTGGCATGAAATGAAGCTCCTGAATCTACTACCCAAGACTCAGAGATATTATCTACAGAAAGAATCAAAGCATCTTGTAACACATCACCTGTTACATTTGCTTCTTGATTTCTCTCCTATTGTCCATCTCTTTGTTTCTTTGGAGCTCTGCAGTATTTCTTCAGATGTCCTTTCTTCCCACAATTCTAGCACTCTATCTTTCCAAGTCTAGATTTGGATCTTCCCTTCCTAGAATTTCTGCGGTTTCCTGAGCCCTTTCCTCTATCCTTTTGTCTTCCCCTATTCTCCATGTTCAATGCATTTCCTGATGTCTCACCTGTGCTTTTCCGTCGCATTTCCTCACTAAGGATAACACCAACAACATCATCAAATTTTAAAGTATTTGAACCAGAGACAGAGTTACTTACAGCCATGACCAAGCCATTCCATCTTTCTGGCAATGAGCACAAGATTAGAAGAGCCCTAACCTCATCATCAAATTCCACTTTTACAGAACTTAGTTGATTAGTAACTGTATTAAATTCATTTAAATGATCTGCAATAGACCCACCTTCTGACATCTTCATATTAAATAATCTCTTCATTAGAAATACCTTACTCGACGCCGAGGGTTTTTCATACAATTTGGCCAACGCATCCATTAAATCCTTCGTTGTCTTTTCTTTCAAAATATTGAAAGCCATCGATGCTGCCAGGCTCAGTCGTATCGTTCCTAGAGCCTTTCTGTCAAGAATATCCCATTCTTCGTCCTTCATGGCCGCCAACTTCTTTGCTACTCCGCTCAATGGTAGGAATAGATCCTTCTGATATAAATAGTCTTCCATCTGCATCTTCCATAACTGGTAGTTTTTGTCGTTAAATTTCTCGACCCTTAACATTCCATCTTCCGACATTGCTCCCACTCGAACCAGGAACCCTCTTTTCCTGCGAGTTACCTTACGCTCGGATACCAGTTGTTAGAAAAACAGGACCGTGGAGCAATAAAATAAAACAAATGTAGAAACAAAACACATAAGACACACAATACAAGAGAGACACAGATTTATGTGGTTCACCCAGTGTGGGCTATGTCCACTAGAGAAATTGCCAGGTCGTTCCTTTATTATTATACAACAAATGAAGGGATACAACCTACAGCAAAACCCGCTGTAACTTCCTCTTCTTTCTCTCACAGTCTCCTCTCTCAGAATACAATATTCACCATCAACAATAGCCACGATACATTTCCCTCATAAAAGAGGGTTGCCTTCTAGGGAAAAAAAAACCTAACATAATCTCTACTGTTAGATCTGCGACCTTATAATGAACGGTCCATATTTACAATGAAATTACAATATAATTTTACAAGGAAATTTTTGCTTCGGGGGCTTCACCCCCAAACCCCCATTGGGGGACGCTTCCCTCGAACCCCCGTTGGGGGCCCGCTTGCCCCCAGACCCCCCAGCCGGGGGGATAGGCCCCCCGGACCCCGCAGAGGGGGTACCCCCCCTCTGCACTCCCCTGCGTGGAAGAGTGTACATACTTCTGGGGTGTAAATACTTCATGGGGTATCAACACGGATGAAAGAAAGGACCTATGAATCAGGAAGATAATCAGGCTCCACAACCAACAGTACCCATGCACCATTAAGACAAAAGGGTTGATTGACCTAAAAAAATGAGAACAATGATGTAGGGGTATCATAACACTTCCAGTTATTTATGATTTGAGAGGATTGATGGTATGGTATAAAGATGAATGATCTGGTGGGGATTAACAATAACCATATGGCATCCCGATTTCTTAACAACCCCCTACACACCTCCTAGATATTTCTCTATACTCACTTGGTAACTTTCCATTTTTCGTCTCAATGCAACTATCTCAGTATTGGATTTATTTGGTCTATAAGAAAGGGTACATTAGTATCAAAGTGAGCATAAATATTAGCCTCTTCATCCCATCATTAGATATCCATAGAGGCTAGCTAAAATAATTCCCATGGCTTCATCTAGAAAACCACATGGCCAAAAAATATCTATGATTGTCGAATACCAATAGACACCAGAGTTGACATTTACTTGGCATGTGAGTTTCACTGGTTCCATGATAGGGAGAGTGAGGGATGTCCAATTCATTGATTATTAAGTTCGATAACTCAGGTAGTTATCCACCTTGGCCTTTCATAATTATGCCTGCACCATTTGTAGTGAACACGGTAAGTTGGTGGTTCTCACCCAAGAGTGGGCCCAACCCCTTCGACAAGTCAACATTCTACCTTTGATTGAATGCCCCAATTTTTGGCATAGTGGGACAGTCACCCTATGCATCCACCTTTTACTCACTCGCCTACACTATGGATACTTGTGGTTGGGAAGGGAATTATCTGGTTGATGAAGCGACAATCTGGTGCATTATAAGCCTACCCATGCATGGCGATGAGATAGAAAAATACTTAGCTGCTAAAGATGCTGCATAGATTGAAATCTATGACACATATAGTACATTCCAAGGAAGGCATGGGGTACTCATTTCATAGATCAATGCCCAACCAGTTCAAATTTTCTATGCAGTTAATAGCCTATAAAATCCTTTGCAATTGTATAAAGGAGGAGTTTCCATTTCGGTTAGTTGTTGTAGAAAAAGTGATGTGTAGCTGGTGTTTAGATGGATTGGGATTGATATGGAATGAATGAGTTCATTGATTATTCCTTAGATGTCTAGGACTCCGGGAAATATTTTCATTATAGTTGGATTCTACTTCTTCTCACTATGGTGCTTTGGTGGCCCCCTCGGGGTTTTGAATAACCTGTTGGGAATAGGCATGCCTTCGAAGCTCATTGATTTATGTGACTACATGAGAGAAAGGATCCTACCACTCAAAAGTCCCACGACGATATTTTTCAGAGCTATTCCAACAATTGATCTAGGAAACTACTTTGGAAGTGTGCATCCCACACACCATCATGGACAAGGATGATGGATAGATTTTATTTGAATGTACTTTTCATAACATGTTCATCTATCCCAATGATGATCATGGTGTTACGATGGGACTACTACCATTTTTCATTAAAGAAGAGGACATCCAACAGGGCGTTGTAAATGGCTCATGCATTTGCAACCACTATCAACTAAGAAAATAAATACTCTAGAAACACACACTAAACACAATCAATATCATCAATAGGTTGAGGATGCATGATGATGGGTGCAATGCACGGGCCTCCCTTGGGGGGATCAAAATATGACACCTCAGGTAAGCTCCCTCGGGATCCCCATCCCACACAATAACAAACAAATTCCACCTTGGTTGGGGTAAAGCAATAGTGAACCGACCCAACTGTCTGTAATACCATTCCCTCAACATAGTAGGGTTCCATTCAGAAGGAAAAGAGCATCACCACATGAATAGATGCATTAAAATGACAATTGTTTCTACAGAAAAAAATACATTCAGAGGTTATTCGCAAAATCAACCATCTTTGTTGACAACTCAAGGTAAGAACATTAGTATTAGATGCTACAGGCCATTGTTTCCTGGGATACGTTCTAGTGCTTCCACTTGGGTCCTTCGAGTGGATCCCCCAACACTTCTTAGAGTGGATACCAACAATGGAAGTACCTCATTGGATCCAATTCCAACTCCCATGATACAATACTATGCTTCCACCTTCCTCTTTGAGTTGGGTGACTAACACCAAATGATGGACCAAGCTCATGCTCAGTTACATCTCCAAGACCAAGTGGACATTACTGCACATAATTAGATGTTTGAGCACTATAAATAGGAGATTCAATATCACCAAACATTTCAAACAAAGTATGACACAGAGGTTGCAACACACACAAACACTCATGACCAATAAACTGAGCTAAGTTCTATATTCATTGACCTCCTAGGAGCGTTGGACAACCTATATGCACAAATTTACACTAATTCTACACAAGGGTGCAACATTCCTTCATGATTTAAACTCTTGGCCTTAAAGGCCCTCCTTCAGAATTTGGATTCACAACTTGACACCCTTTGTACACCAATCCACCACATGAATCTAATCTCATATTAGTTCCAACAAATGATTAAGTCATCCCAAGCAGCTCTCCATGATGGCCAATGCAAGGTGAAAGCATTTTCCCACAAGGTAAACTATGGGTTTCCCTTGTGGACCCATCTCCAAACTCCACCAGAGGTATCTATAATTGAAGATAGGGTTCACGTAGCCGAGGCATAAGTCTCACAACAAAAGTGTTACCTGTCTTCTTTGCCTCCTACAGAGTGCACCACTGCAATGTTAGCAAATGCAGTTAATAAAAAAGAGATCATTGCGTCTCGGGCTGAGTATTAGACTATATCATAGCTCATCACTTATATGGCCTATAATTTCTTGATCTTGTTCACACAAATCTCCAACACATAGGTTTTCGTTGACCCTCTAATTGAGAAAATCAATAGAATGGACCTAACAACTCCTTATGTCATATCAGTCTAGGCCAATGCAGTTGTTCAATTTACTCAGGATATTCAGAGCTATCTTAATGAGCCTGAGTGCCAATTTATGGAGTTTATGTAGGAACTTAGATGCATTTTCCCATCTGTTGCAGAAGTCATTCCATGAGGCAGTTGGATTGAGGACAAGCCAAGTAATAGTGGTGGGGGCTTGTTGGCACCTAAATTTTTGGGTTTATCTTGCGTGCATGCATAAATGAAAATGTGCATTCCCATTCCAATTTTTCATGCACCCAATATAATGCATGAGAATTGACAATAAGCACACACTAGACTGAGTTTTGATATTTCACGCTAAGTCCAAAGTCTACCAAACATGCGGTGGTACAAGTTTTGATAAGCACACCAGAAATCAAGGAGATGCACGCTGAAATCAAGAAAGGAATCATCAGGAAATATTCTTGAATGACTATTTCCAACAACACAAGGGAACATGGAGACGAAAAAGGACAAGCTCACAATATAGTTAATATTTCCCCAATTCTAGAAAGGCTATGTGGAGTGCAATCAGGTGGCAGAGGTGTGAAAGATTGTTAGTCAGTAGAGAAAGTGGACCAATATTGATAGAGATAGAAATCTAGGAGCATAGAAAGATACAAAAGGAAGCAACGTCAATAGAAATGGAGTTACACACTTGTAGAGAGGTTTCATTGATTTGTTGTTTGTTGTTGAGTTTACTCTGAGCCTCTATAGTATTGTAATGTTGCAATGGTGCCGACGATAAGTATAAGTCTATCATATGTCTAGGGTGTGAAAAGGATTCTCATAGTGCAATGTATTGTAACTCTGGGGGATTATCTAAAGAATACATGAGACTCTATTGATGTTGAGTATAGTTTTCTTAATGTATGTTCGTGTTTAATGGAATGGAAAGAATAATAAAGTTGCACAAATTCAGATCTATCATGTGTCACTCATGTGTTATTTAGATATGTATGTGTATTGTTTTACATATTTATAATAGTAATATGTTGTTAATGGAGTGTATGGATGTCATCCTTGATGGATCCCCATGGATTTAATCCTTCATCCCCATCCAGATGGTCTTTGTGATCCTCATTTCATCTCGGGTGAGACCTTCTTTGGCATTTACTAAAGATTGATATGGCTATGCTTTGGGGTTTTTGTTGGTGAAATATGGAAGAAACTTGGGTCTAAACTCCCCATCGTTAAGAAGGATGCAGGAAAGAGTGAAAAAAACTAGCACAAGGTGTCAAGGTTAGGATATCAGGTTCATTCCATGCCATCCTAGACTGGAATTACATTATCCAAGATGTATTACACTTAAATAAAACTTGTGCATTCTTGGTTAATGATCTTAGGAAAAATATTCTTGATGCATAGGACCAATTCCTTGGTAAGAATTTTATAGAATATGTACCTAAGAAGAGTTATGGGCCTCTAACTAGTAGTCAACTTTGGGTCCCTTGCCTTAGGGATGAACTTCATGAACCTTGGTTAACTGCAACTCCTAGGGAGCCACTCCTAAGGAATTCTTTCTATAAGTGTAACAAGTTTGATGCAACAAATTCTCACATGGCCTTGTACAATTCACAAGAGAATCCATCATTGGTCCTTCATTGGATCCATGATGAGATATCATCAAGAAAAAAGCTAGGTCACATGCCTTTCTTTTCTCCTTATAGATCAAACACTAAATTTGTGTGGTGCCCCACCTTTCCAATGTAAGGACTTGTGTTTGGAATACCACTCAATATCTAGGTAGGTGGTTTGACTCAAATTAATTTTCAAAGAAGAGATATTCTTATTAGCATCCTTAGTGGCAACAATTTTAAATAAGTTTCTAGTTCATAACTAGTCAAGTTGTTCTCTTAACTAGGTGTCTTCATCTAGGAGGGTCTTGTTAATTGAAGTAAATAATGCAATTTAGTTGTTTGAGATTGATTTTTGGTATCATCAGGGGTCCACTATATGCCTTGTATGACTTCCTCTAATTCATCACAAACTTCCTTTTTGCATTTTCATTGGATCTTACCAATTTTCTAATCATAGTTGCTTATAAAGGAAACAATTCTATAATTGGTCTCTTCCCACCAAATTCAGTGGCTAGATTCCTTGCATGGACGTGGATTCAATTTCCACATAGTGTGAAGGTAGGTTAATTATCTTAGTATTTTCAAGTGAGATACATTCATGGTATATCAAGTTATTGAAAAATGCATCTTCTGAATGCTCCAAGGGGTTAAAAACCAAACATGTTGGTGTCTTGGTAGTGTGGTTGTGTTGTCAACATGGATAGGTGGACCTCCATCAAATTCAATATAAAATGAACTTTTCTATGGGAAAATAAATCTTTCTATCCATTTTTACATCTTATCTGGCCTCTATCTAAAAAAATTCCAAGTGAACCAAACTATAATAGAGCCCTACAAGTAGTATTTTTTAGGGTTGTAGAGCCCATAAGATCCTTCAAAGAAAACTAAGACTCTTTTCCCCCAAGTAATAAGATAGTAGAGAATTACCCTTCTACCATGTACTTGAAATCCTTACAAATGAGCCATGGTGTTTTAAGGAACTATAACTCTGCTAACCAACACTAGAGGGTTGAAATCTCCCCAAATAATTGGAGGGATACATGTTGGCCAAGCCTTAGAGTTGAATGCCAAGATTAAGTAACACTTAGAATATAATTTATGAGGGGATAATGCCTCAATCAACAACAATGCCAACTAAGTGAGGGGTGATCATCATAGAAACAAGTCTCCATTTTCCTTCAACATGATCAAAATAAACATGTTGGGCCCCATGACAAATAATGGGTAGAGTCATACATAGCAGAAATTGAAAGATTTTGAATTATTGTAAGAAAATAATTTATGTGTCACCAATCAAAGTCAATGGATGAAAAAAAATATGTTTTTACTAGGGTCACTTAAGCCCCAAACATTTCATGAGATCCCAGGGTGGTAGGTGCGGGGGGAGTCATCTACGATTCTGAGGGGAAAAAAATAGTTGTTTACTCTTGGGGTCTGGGGAAGACAACAAATAACAAAGAAGAGATACTCGCAGCCTACATAGGATTGAAGCTCGCCTAGGAGAGAAATATCCAAACTCTAACTGTGTTTGGAGATTCCAAAATAATCATAAAGGAACTTTGGGGCATGTCCAGATCGAAGAAATATTTGTTCCAAAGCACATGCTTAGCTATAAAATCTCTTAAAAAAAGTTCGCAGGCCTAATATTTTTCCACATATTATGGAAGAAAAACTCAGAAGAAGATACTATGGAAAAGGAGGCCAAAAACCTGGAACAGAGCCATCTTCTCACTAATAAAATCCTCTCTGATGTGTGGTTGCCTTAATTCCACTTGCTTCTTAGCCCCCCCCCCTTTAACTTTAGTATCAATTCAACCCCCTACGCCCCCTCTCCCTCTTTTCCTAACCTTCCTAACCCTTACCCACCCCCCTCCCCCCTCTCTCTCCCTCTTCCCCCTCACCCCTCCCCCCTTGCCTCGACCCTCGTGCCTTTCCCTACCCCCTCTCCCTCGCTCGCTCTGTCCCCCTCCTCCTCTGGCACACGACACCTTACCGACCACATGTCGGTCCCCCCTCCCCCACGCCTTCCCCTTCCCCTCCCACTCCTCCCCTTTCCCTTGACTTGAGTCCCCTTTATCACTTGGATCTCCGTATGAAGCACCGAATGATCAACAACCCTCCTCCTGTGTCAGCATGACTCCTTCACCTAATGCAACTCCTCTMTCATTTGTGGGAAATGATGCCCCCCCAACTCTTAATGAAATGTCGAGTCTCATTTGGTTCCCTATATTAGAGTTTATTCCACTCGCCAATCTTTGTTACCCTCTCGACTCTGGTTTTTTACCCCTGCTTTCCCCTTCACGCCTCTCCTCCCCAACCAGTCTCGACAACTTCCTACATAACTTCTGTGCTCTCCTTACACATTGTAATACCATGCGATGTAGACCCAGAGACCCTTGTACATGCCCATTTTGTGCCTTGGAAGACCTATGAGAATAATTTCAATGCCTACAGACTGACTATCGATGCATGGAGTGATCAGGGGATCAAATTTTTCTCAATTTTCAAAGTGCTCGGAATGTGACGAAAATAGTGTCATTGCATCTTTCTCGTCTTCCTAATTTCGACGGTATATTTACTTTCTCAAATGGAGTCTGTATGGAGAAGATATCGCGATCTGTTCGCCAAGACAAACAGGCAAAAATTTGATGTTGACTGTACCTGTCCATACAGTCCGTATGGTCTGACGTGGCAGGGCTGTACAGACCATACGATGATGACATGGCAGTTGTTTATTGGTTTATTGCTGGCGAATCAGGTGTTGACACGTGTCTGGTTGGTGGAAAATTATATGAGGACACATGGCCCAATCCATGGGCACCACGTGTCCCCTTCATTATTTGGGTTATGTGTTATATAAAATGTAATGGGAGTCCACGGGGTTCGACCCCCGGAGCTCCCCTCATGTGTAAAGACTTCACAACCTTTTGCTAACCACTATGCCGACTTGTTCCTTGTTTCATATATCAAACGCACATATATTTAAACTAGTTCATTGTATTCAATGGAAAGGGGGGTCGGGCCTGGGCTTAGCCCCGACCCGTGGTTTCATTCCATAACATATGACCATTGCAAATGCCAAATCGCGCTCGCATTGTAATATACTATATGTTATATTGTATTAAACATATGCGTTGGGGTTTGGAACTATAACCAATGGTTAAACGCGCGGGGGTTATAACCCGTGGTTTTGTTATATGACTGGTGGATTAAAACGCGCGGGAGTTATGCGGTTTTGAAACGGGAATAACGACTTAACCACTCGTTTGCCTAGCGCGCGGTGATATGCGCCATACGCCCAGGTGCCGAGGCGGTTAGGGGCTGGCACACCCTTAACCGTCCTACGGTTTTCACCGTTGGCACGGTTGCGCCCGGTGCTGGGTTTTTGCGCTTAAATGAGCGTGTGATCCAGGTTCATTCAAGGAGGGGTGCGAATTGTAGAACCAGAGACAACAAGCTTGGAGAAGGAGACTTCCAGGAGGCCTATCTTTCTCATTTTTTGACCGATTGAGGTGCCGAAAGAGCCCGGACAGGGGTTTTGGGACGCTGGGAAGCCATTGGAGTAGTTGGTTTGACAATTTGAGCATTTTAAGACATGTTTTTGAGCACTTTTTGAGCAATTAATAATAATGATCCATTGGAAGCTGGACCAGGAGATGTAGCCCAGAAGAGGGGTGAACTCCTTTATCAATTGCTGTGCATATGTGTTTATGTTCAATGATTATGCTGATGTCTATGTATAATTTTCATAAGTAATCCTTTATTTTATGTGTTGCAAATTGATCCTTTTGCTTTAAACACATAACATTTCACTTGCAATAAGTTTTCAAGTTTTTTTCAAGTCTTCTTCATTTTTAGATCAAGTTGGTATCAGAGCACTGGTTTTGAAGACTTGATTGTTTGCAAGTTTTGTTTCTGATGCTCACAAGGTTGAAACTCACAAGAGGAGAA
>ML778574.1:372013-395326 GCA_009831015.1 Picea engelmannii
ATATATATATATATATATATATATATTCTTGATTCTTATATATTTCCCCTTCCCTCCTCTTCACCGAAGATATCATAGAGCCATTGACTAAGTCTCTGTTGAGTCTAAGCCTTTGAAAGTCATTTTTTGGAATTTTCAGAAAACTGGCCCTTCCCTGCAGTTCACACCAGAGCGCCACTTACCTGAATAGTGCTTCCCATAGGTCGAATAGAGGGTGCCTTTATCTTAATGGTGCTCCCCCAAAACCTCCTATAGGGTGCCATTCCACTAATTAGTGCTCTGTCTCTTTGAGAACATGGGAACCAATCTCCATGTTTTGGTGTTTTTGCCTCTTTCTCCCTGCTCTTTCTGAGTCTGATTTTGTGGGAATTTTTTCCCAAAGACTCCTGGTTTGTATTTGACTTTGTTTGTCTTGATAATTTGACATTTATTGCTCATTTATGTTTACTCTTTTAGTTTTCAAATTTCTCTTAGTTGTGGTTCCTTTGGGTTAACAAGATCCCTTGGTTCTTCCTCCCTTTGAGTTTGTCTGATCTTTGTCTCACAAAGCTTTTAGATTGCTTGGCTGCTTGGGAATTTTCATCAAATACGGTTTGAAAATGTTGCTTAGTATTGAGCCTTTTTGTCTTCATTTGAAACATATCCCTTTTCTGGATGATTAGGACTCTTTTTCTTACCACAACCCAACTTGATTTATGTTTCTTGTTGCTCATTGTTTGAGGATTTTCATCAGTGTTTGTATTCTTTCCCTTTTTCATCTTTGAGTTCTTTTTTGAACAAGTTATCCCCTACTTGTTTTCTTTTAGTTCTCATCACTTTTAGTGTGTTTTGTTTCATTTCTCTTTTTCCTCATAGTTATTTGTATCAAACATAAATCTCTTGCATTCTATTTGAAAGTCAAGAAGTGAAAAAGTTTTCATATCTCCTTTCATACATAATCGAACAAAGAAACTCTTTACATTCATTAGGAAGTTTGTTTGGGTACATATTTGGAAAAAGATCTAGTTTTTCATGTGCATTTCGGTTTTCAGAAACATTTGTTTGGTTTTTTGGCATCATCTTGATCCTAGAAATTCAAAGTTGCATAGTTTCTAGTGCTTTCTTGTGTTAAGAAGAATATAACTCCTCTCTTTCACATACATAGAATTCATCAAAAAGAACAAACTTGCATATCATTCTTTTTCATTGTGTTGGAGTTGAGTATCTTACACATAATTAGTTTCATCTCTATGAACCTATTGAATAAAATCCATTAAAATCAACCACGTGCTAATAAAATCAACTAAAACATTTTTTTGTTTTAGTGCACCGACAGTAGCACAGGATTAGGGTCTTTGGACTAGGAAAAGTGAGTAAATTGTCCAATACTACTAAACAAATTGTGGAGCAGTAAAGAGCATACAAATCCAACTTTTGTATAAGCATATACAATAAACCCCTCTCACACAGGGGATAAACACAAGGTCGTGTGCAGAAGATCAATGAAGATTACCCCTCCAAATCTTAACCAATCGTAGTGCACAGAGTGTATAGTGGGGTTTTTTCTTGAGAAACCACTGGTTTCGTTTGGTCTAGGTGCTTCATGAACTCTAAAACCGTTCGGGGTCCTATGGAGTCTTACTTGTCCACTTGTCTTTAGTTCTCTTGAAGAGCTTTGGACTTTGATATCCTGCTCATATGTTTGGTCCTAACTATTGATTGTACCCTTCTGGAGGATGACTGCAAATTGGTATCCTTAATGGCCTTTCGTAGGTACCTACAGAGGTGATCGTGGGGGGGTTCCCACAGTACCTGGGGTATATGTCGTATCACACTCTAAGTACCCTTGGAGGGTGATCCTGCAAAAGCGACGGTTTCTTGCACCGAGAATGGCTGTTACATGGAGGTCAGGGTAACTTCTTCTCATTTCTTCACTGGAGGATTGATATACCATCTTTGGCATACACTTGAGCCTATTATTGTATGGTTGATATCTTTATTTTTCTTAGGAGTCTATTTCTTTGACTTTCGTAGTCGACCTTAGGATCAAAGATTTCATAGTTTACAAGGTATGGATCCTAAATTTCAGGAATCTCAACACAATGTTTCTTACGAGGGAATGATTGCAGATCAAAATTTTGAGACTGGGAGCATAGATCCTGGAAGTGACCATCACGTTGAAGAACCGATCACAACCTTCATAGAAATCCTTGCATATTACGTGAATCCTCTTTTTACTGATCCACTTGGCCAACCACTCACTGATCCACCATCCACAAGATATTATGATGCCTATTATTCTTTCTATTTACCTCCCGGTTCAACCAATACAAAATCTTTTGGCATGAACCTGTCATCTTTTGGTTTTCCTAAAGTACTTTGGAATTTATCTTTTTCCACAACATATGTAGTTACTACTGTTGGCACTTCATCTTTACCAAAAACATAATTGACCCAGGTAATCCCAACTAAACCATATGCACATAGATCTCCTTTCACACATGAGTCAGGTGATATTCCCGCTTCACTATTTTCTCCCATGCACACACCAAGTGCATTACTTGGTCATTCCATCAGTTAGATGGCTAGCAGTCAAGTTGTTCACACCACCATGGTTACAAAATATACTCAACCTCCATCTCATACATCGTATATTATTAAACCCTACATTGGAGGTCCATGTTCAATGGGAGGCCAACCTTCAGTTTGGGGGGGGGAACCTTTAGTTGCAGGGCAATTTTTATTGGGGGGGAAACCTACATGGTTGAACAATAAAAAATCATGGGGGAAAGCCACTCCTACAATCCCTTCTATCCCTACTACCACTCGCTGATATCCTATACAGCCATATCTAGTAGTTGTTAACCCTTTGTGGGGTCAACCCAATCTGGCGAGCATTCCTCTACAAGGAACATTTCCCTAACAATGAGTAAACCCTATGATCCCAATGAAATAGTCCCTTCAAAAACAATAACAAAAGGCCCAAAAATCCCTCAAAATCGCATGGGGATACCATCAAGTTAATTTTAGTATGTAGGAGGTCCATCTATTCAGTCACAATACATGGGTGGAAAACCCGGGTAGCCACCATACATGGGAGGACCATCTAGTTTTTCCATCTTGCAAGAACCTGGATATGGTCCTATTGGTGTTTCTATGCCACATGGTTATCACCAATATCCGCATGCCAATCGGCAAATTCCATTATTGGTTATGTTATATCTGTCAGATCTTTCGCATTTGACAAACGATCTCATTCAACATGCCCCATTTTGGCCCGCCACCCCTACCAAATTATTGTCCAATATTTCGAAATTCGACCAAAAACCTGGGGAATATCCTAACAATCATGTTATGAATTTCCATTTATGGTGTTCTTCCAACTCTTTTATGGATGATTCCATCCATCTCATACTTTTTTAGAGAACACTTATAGGTGCAGCAGCGGAATGGTATATTGAGATGTCATGTAACTCCTTTGCCGACTTTAATTTTCTTTCCATGGTTTTTCTAATGCATTTTAAGTTGCCTATATGGTATGATAACGATACATAACTTTTGACCTCTCTCTGACAATCCTCTTCCACCCACATATCATATCATATTCATGAGTGGAGACAGTGGAGACGATTGATTAAGGCTCAAATTCCGGACCAACTCCTCATGGATTGGTTTACAAAGTCTCTCTTGCCTCCCATCGCTCACGATGTTTCTATGAGAAATTTTTTTACTAAGGAGCATGATATAATCCATGTGCAGTATTTGGAATTGGTATATTCCTAGTCCAACACACTTTACGATATGATCCCTCACTCTCCTCACTTTTCAAATGATCCATCAAGACCTGCTCCGTAACCAAGTTTTTTTTCAAACACCGAAAATAATTCTGCTTCTGCTCAAACCTCTAAGGTGAATGTAGACTAGTCCACTTCATCTCAACAACCAGGAGGTAAGAAGAAAAACAAGGGTAAATCCAAAAAATCTTCTAACGAGCAGGATAATCCAAAGACTGCGGATACTCAACCAAATATGAAGGACAAGTTTCCTTGCATGATCTGTGAGGAACACCATTACACAAAATATTGTCCTCATCGTGAGATTTTCGATAAATTTATAAAGGATACCTCCCAACCAGCTCAGCAACAACATTTGGTTGCATAAAATATTTCCCCTCCACAAGAGGGAAACACAATTGATTTTCACCATGGGGATGCTTATTTGAATGGATCTTATATGTACATGTTTAATATGGTCAATCTAACGACTCAAGAAAATAATTATGACACTCCTTCAAGTGATCATGCATATGGAAAGGCTATCAATCAAACCCCCTTCCATTTGAATCTATTTACGTTTAATCTAAACTATCTCAAGGAGAGACTCTCACACCACCTACCATTCCAAATTCAAATTTTGGGTGGTGGAAAGAGCATCCATCACACTATTTTGGATGATGAAATCTCCACTTGTGTCATGTATTTTCCTTATTGGAGAGTGGTTGTTTCTCCTAAACTTACCCTGTCGCCTACCACCTTGAAAGTGTTTAATGGATGTGGTTTCCAAACTCACGAACTCTTGCAATATTTCACTGTGACATTGAAGGGTAAAACCATGTCATTCGATAACGAAGTGGTTGATGCACCCATGGATTACAATTTAATACTTGGTCATATTTGGTTCTATGCAATGACTTCCATTTCATCTACGATGTTTCGTATTTTACGATTTCCCCATCAAGGAAAAATTGTCACTTTTAACAAATCGACTATAAAACTCTAGATCGCCACAATGATACAATGAATAATATCCCTTTTGTAAGATAAGTAGGAGTAGGTTTTATTCAGGATCCTTTGCCCATAATGTTTTTCCTTTTCCCACTCCTTACACCCCAGAGGATGCCACAATAAATATGATTTCAAATAAGGTGCGACAATCCCTAGGATCGTATGATCCTATGGTAGTATCTGGTCTTAATGAGCATCGTTCTTTTCCTTTGTGAATATCGTTAAAAAATGAAACTGACATCGACGAGTATAGTTTATTGTATATGCCAAGCTCATTAAAAAATGAAACAGATCCTCCTCCATCCAAATCAAGTCTCACTCTGGATCGAGTACTTGAACCTTATTTTCCTTCGCCTAGTGAAAATATTCCTATTAGTAACTAGACGCCTAAATGAGGAAAGAATAAGAATCACCGGAGGAAACGACACTTAGGGGGTAGGATTCTAGCCTCTAGACATCATGGTGGATTGAATCCACTAGATTCTATCACACAAGCTAGGGGAAAACTATCTCTAGAGAGGCATGCTTCTAAGAGTGATCCTCGTTCGAGGGTCGTTCCTACCATAATGTAGTAATTTTTTCTATAATGAGATTACTCTTTGTTGTTTCTTGTGCTTGTAAATACATGAGAATAGGTTATCAATCTTAGTATTTGTTATTTCTCATGCTCATTAAAACATGATAATAGGTTGTCGAGTATATTTTTATCTCTTTTTTGGACTCGTAAAAACTATACGAAAAATGAACTCTTTGGAGTCTCCTTTAAGATATTTTTAGTCTCCCTAAAAATGAAAATATCCTTGAGTGATCTTGCTTCCTTTCACACTCGTTTAAAGGTTTGAAAGGGAATCTTTTGAGTGGTAGTTTATCTCTTTTTTGGCCTCACGAGACTAATTACAAAAAAGGACTACTATAATCAAGAATCATTAGAAGATTTTCCCCTGTATTGGTTTACACTTTTTTTTGGCTTGGGAGACTAAATTTACGAAAAAGTCATCCACAAAGTTTTATTCAAGTTATTTTAAAACTCCCTAAACATGAAAAACCGTTGAGTTTTTCTTTTATGGACTCCTAAAACCATACATTGAAGGGCCCATCTGTGAACAAACCCTTACTTCTTCCATTTTGTTAAATATAGGAAGAGGAACTCATCCGAAGGATGAGCTATACCAAGAACTTGTTATCCTCCTCGAGCTCGTTAAAAAAAAAGATGTAGTAATCTATCTGGAAGCGAGAAAAATTGAAGGAAGTGGGTCAATTTTTTGGAATCCTTTATGGCATCTATTATTGTCTCCCTTGAACATGGCACTTGTTTGTGTATCATCTTACAGTTGGGTAATATGCTTGTCCTCGAGTCATACCAATTCTTGTGTCATTGTACTTTTTCGTTCCAGTTGAAGAGTGCTCTTATTTTCATCACATTATGTTCTTGGTACTTGCCGAGTCAATGCTACCAAGTCACTTGTTGGGCCTCATCATGTTCAAGGGAAGTTTCACTTCAAACCATCCATCTGTAGTATTACTAGTTTCATTTTCCTAGGTCAGTCCATACTCATTGATCCACCATCTCACATCACTTTCCCGTGACAGTTTCATGTCGATGATGGGGGATACATCAAGGCCCTCCTTCGATGAGTATTTTCCTATTGAATTCAACACATTATCCTGGGATTATACTTAGAAGCCAATTAGTACCTTGGGACTTGCATGCCTCAATGGTATACCTCCTTTCCTCCGACAATAGGTTTACATCATTGACCTCTGATCGGATTATTCCATGAATGTTTTACCTTAGCTCATTTATTCACATTCGCTGGAATGTACTAGGGTATCTTGGGAGTCATTGTCATCACTGGTGATTTCGCTTGCAGTTGTTAATGGTATACATCAAAGACCAATAATTAAGTGGTTCCTACCATGTTCAACATCGAATAATCTATTCACATGGATAGATTCGTACCGCATCGGGATTGAGATGAAGACCCTGGGTTGGGTGCTCACTCTATTATGTGATTGGCCTAGGCTACGACGAAGATCATTTGAGCATGTAATATATTTTAGTACAATCACCATACTGGAAATATCACTGATATATATACTGTCACATAGATCCACATTGTATTGATCCATGGCTATGTTTTTTTATCTCATAGCTCCACTGTGTATATACCCTAAGTGTCACAAGTTTCACAAAGTGACATATGCACCTCGGTAAGTGTCACAAAGTGAGGAGTTTTTCACCATTGGGAAAGGTTCAATTCCCATGAGGGCCTAACCTGAAGCCATGGGGGCACCTTGAGGTAGTGGTCAAACATGTGGTTTCACCCAGATATGTTATATTAAATGCTATCGTGACCCGTGCACACATAAGTGGATCAAATCCCACCCCCATGTCGTTCAATTTTAAATGTGTTCCCCGAGGTGTAGGACAGTCGATGTCGGAGTGTGTTGTTAAGAACTCTGTGATGTTAAAGGCACCAGTTCAAAACCTGTGCAGACAAAAAATCCAACCATGTTAAGGGTTGGTGTGGCTCAAGCTGGGTGCGATTCCTGGGTGATTTTGATGGCTTCGATGCCCCTGATTAGCAGTTTTTCAGCCACAGGCTAGTCCCACAGGTTATGGACAAACTAGCAAAAAACAAAGTGTCGCATGCATTGTCACAAGTGTTGTATGCACCTTCCCAAGTGTCTCATTCACTTTGTGAGGCATATCCACCCATTGAAACCATGAAAACCGTTTCCCATGACCCCTAAGTCATATTGGAGGAAGAAACCCATCATTTCAAGGTCAAAACGCACCTTTTTTTCAACATTTATGAAAGTTGGCGCCACCCTGGCCATGTAGGGGTAGGGACATGGCGCCCCCTTTCCCATGTTATAGGAGCGCCATTGTTAGGATGGTTCCCTATCTCTCACTCTGGGGGAGTTCTAATATTGTTAGAGAGGAAAGGGGTATCCTCCACCTTATTCTATGGGCCAACTCTCTTAGGATGGGTTTGGTTATGTTCGACCCCCATGATATGGATTCACCTTAGGATCTAAGAAAAAAATTAAGGAGACATATCTTCAACCATATCCTTCATTTTCTCATGGTGGTTATGCCTGTCAAGCCTATATATTGAAGGCATTTCTAAGGTAAGGGAGGAAGTAATCAGTCAAAGTATCATCATTTTGATATTGGTATATTCACGCAAGGGGATGGACCAGGAGAGCTTGGAGAGGCTATTGCAACATCAATCATGGTCTGTAAGTATTCTATTTTTGGTTCTCATTGAATATAATTGGACTATTTCCTTCAAGGTTGTGTATTCTTACCTCTAAGGTGAATGTAGACTAGTCCACTTCATCTCAACAACTAGGAGGTTCGAAGAAAAACAAGGGTAAATCCAAAAAATCTTCTAACGAGTAGGATAATCCAAAGACAATGGATACTCAACCAAATATGAAGGATACGTTTCCTTGCATGATCTATGAGGAAGACCATTACACAAAATATTGTCCCCATCATGAGACTTTCACTAAATTTATAAAGGATACCTCCCAACTGGCTCAGCAACAACATTTGGAGGCATAAAATCTTTCCCCTCCACAAGAGGGAAATGCAATTCATTACCACCATGGGGATGCTTATTTGAATGGATATTATATGTACATGTTTAATATGGTCAATCTAACAAATCGAGAAAATACTTATGACACTCCTTCAGGTGATCATGCGAATGGAAAGGCTATCGATCAGGCCCCCTTCCATTCGAATCTGATTACGTTTAATCTAAATGATACAGGAGAATCACTCCATGTCAGCAGCATGCCAACTAGCTAGCACATCCAACACGCATTTAATGGAGAAAGGGAGAGGCGCAGCCCTCTCAATTTTGAAATTCAAAATTTCAATAAATGTTGTAAGGCTTTTAATGTCAGACCATGCCTTTGTACAGGTAGTGGTTGAGGTTTCCTTTAACGGTTTCTTGCAGCAAGCCCAGGACGTAGTCAGGACTAGGCATCCATTTATGTAATGTAGTCGTAGGAGCCACTCTGTGATAGCGATAGCTCAGAGACGGTGGTTGAGGATAAGCTCATGGGAGCCCTCATTTTGTAATTAAGAAATTAGAATAGAGAGTTAGTGAAAATAGGAGAGTTCTCAGGTAGAGAGATCTTGGGAGAGAGAGCTGAGACTTGTTACAGTCCAGCCTTTGTAAACACCTTGTATAGGCATTTCTGAATTAATAGAAGAGCATTTTTTCCTGCCATGAATTGTCTCTATGTGTTTGCATGTTTTTATGCATTTCATGTTTTAAATGCATAACTGGTGAAGTAATTCAGAAGTTTCAATTTCTTCTCGTCTTTGAGTTTCCGAGTGCAAGGAGTGCACATAGTTCGCAAGGTGTGTGTTGATAGAGGTGAGGTAACCTCGGGAAATCTCAAGAGGGATAGCGTTGAACCTTCATCAACAGAGGTGCAAGGAGTGCACAGGAAGGAACTCTGTTTCTAGTTCAGGGAAGACAGAACTACTGAAGGTTTTGTAGAGCTCTACCAAGAGGGCATTGAGCGAGTGCATAGAGTGCACCAGAGAACTCTATTTCGAGTTCTGAGGAAAGGGAAGTGTCGAAGAGAAGACACTCACACAGTTGTTGAATACTCTGTAGGCTCTACAAGGTGTGCATCGAGGAGAAGAACGCCAGGTGGGCGTAGGGAGTTTTCTTTCCAAGAAAACTTCTCAGATTTGAGTTTATCGAAATACTCAGTAGCACCAGGAGTGTGCGAGAGTGGAATTGTCCTAATCCCATAAGATCAGAAGAGAAAGAGCGAGAAGAACGCACACAGAGAAAACCTTTCGAGGTTTATGAGTTGACAAATCTCAGGAGGGGGAGCATTTCTATAACATAGACGATACCCAAAAGAACCGGGCTTGCAAGAGGAAGAATAGAAGGTTGAAACCTTCGATACTTAGAAATTATGCTAAGTTAGAGAGCAACGGAAGCTCAGGAAGGAGGAGCAACAGATGACGTTAGATCAGATGGGAAGATGAGATCTGGACCATTAGATCAGTATTCAGATAGGAGGAGTGCACATAGGAGATGTTCAAATCTGAGCCGTCAAATCTGGAGGCATGGATCAACATCCGTTGATCTCGAAGTAAGGTGCGCATGGTTTAAATTTTTCGGCATTCATGTACCGGGAAACATAAGAGGGAGAGTCTTTCGAATCCCAGATATGTGAAACCGTGAAAATGCGCCAGTCGTTGGATCAAGAGCGTAGTGGCATGAGAGTCGTTGGATCAAGGATAGATGCACGGGGTTTAGTCCCTGGGAGATGTGTAGAAGATTAGATCTAGGCTTTCAGATCTAGTGCAGAGGACCGATAGCCATCAGATCTAGAAGAAGGTGCGCGGGGTTTAATCCCTGGGAAGTCGCATAGAAGGGTAGAACGGATGACATAAACTTCGAGGGATAAGTGTCGATTTTTCGTGAGCCGTCAGATCTAGAAAATATGCCCGAGGTTTAACCCTCGTAAGAGCAGAGGAGAGAGAGGACCTATCAAAGTCCCGAAAGCATTTGGGACCGTCCATCTCAGAGGACGCATGTCAAGAGACCCACATTTTGAGGATTCGGACATCGGGAGACCGAGAGTGAAGAGTCTCCAAAAATCGTGAAAGGTGAATTCGCGAAAGGACCAGGACCGTCCATCAAGGAGGACACGTGGCAACTGGTCAGCGTTTCGTAGCATTTGTCGAAAGGACCAAGACCATCCATCAAGGAGGACATGTGGGAAGCGGTCAAGGTTTCGGGGAAAGGCTTGAAATATTTTGAGCTGTCGATCCAATGGGATCGTAGTCGTTGGTTCCAAAAGGGCTTGGGCCGTTGATCTCTTAGAGGGAGAGATTTTGACATTTTGTGGACCGGGGATTCGAAAGACAAAGGAGTAGGATGCTTGCATGACGATTCCCCGAATCGCAAAACCCCAATAGTGTTCGAAGGAATAGCACCAGGTCATAGGACCGGGTCGCATGGAGAAGGTTAAAGGGAGGAGCCAAGGAGTCGTTAAGCCCTTTTCGGGTTTTGGCATTTGGAAAGACAAAGAACAGGGGAATGCTTGCATCGCGATTCCCTGAATCGCGAAAGCCAATAGCACTTTGGCATTAAGCACGTGGACATAGAGTGGTGGTCACGTGGATGGAGGCTAAGGGAGGAGCCAAAGCCCGTTAAGCCCTTTTCAACATTTTGGGACTCGATATTTCGAAGGACCTAGAATTGTTTGCAGCTGGAATCGTGAAATCGTGAATTACGAAATTCCAAAAATTGGATCGTGGTCACGGGTAGTGGTCGCATGGTCGAGTGCTAAGGGAGGATCCAACTGTGGAGTTAATCCCTTTTCGGCATTTCGACAACCGAGAGTTCAAGAGTGAAGGAGTCGTGAGACAGGGAGTCCCGACTCACAAAATCGTGAAACGCAACGAGCGCCTTTTGGACAAGGCCTGTGGTCACAGCCAGTGATCATGTGGGGGTGAAGCTCGTGCTTAGTGCTCAGACACATAGGCGGGTTTCAATAAGGGACCTGCTGATTCATTCAAAGGGTTCCAGTAGAGAACCAGAGGGCCATTTTGGCTCAGAAGAAAATCGATCCAGAGACGGGGAGGTCAGTGGACCCTACTGAGGTAGGGGGTCTGCATCAAGTGGTATCAGAGATGATATTTTTGTTTGTAGACTTCAGGCGAAGGAGACAACAGGTGAAGGAGGAGATAGAGTAATGATGCTCTGTGAAGATTGTTGCAAGGTGTGCAGCAAATTATAGACAACCAGGCGAGTTGTAGGAGGACATGGAGATGCTCTCAAATGTAGAGTGATCCATACACTTACTAGGAGGGAGGGTGGAAGATGGAAATGGCTACTGAAGGTCGTGAGCATGGTTGAAGAGGAGACCATCAGTAGAAAACCAAGGCAGAGATTTACAAGGAACTCGCTGAGATAAGAGCGAGAATGGAGTAGTTTGCATTAATAATGCAACAGAATGCAGAAGCACGTTGGGTGTATGAGTGGCCCATAAAAAAGAGGGTGAAGTGGCTAGTCAAAGAATTGTTGGCCAGAAGACAGCAAAGGTTGTTGAAAATGTGGCTGAGGTATGCTAAAAGCCTCAGTGACACAGAGCTGGTTTACATTTGTGGGATAGAAGTTGGAGAAACCCTCAGTGATGAGGAAGAGTGATAAGTTTCAGATCTCATAAACTGCCAAGAGGGCAGGGATGAATTTTCAAATTGCCAGATGGGCAATGAAATGAGATCATTGGAGGATCTCATAGACTGTCAGGAGGATAGCCATGGAAATTCATATTGCTAGGAGGGAAATGGTATGATATTAACAGAGGATCTCATAAATTTCCAGGTGGGCAGAGGTGAACTTTCAAGTTGCCAGGTGGGAAATGGAAAGAGATCAGTGGAAGGTCTCGCGTACTGCCAGGGGAGAAGTGGTGAAAGTTTAGATTTCCAAGTGGGCAATGAGATGGGATCAGACGATCTCATAGACTGCTAGGTGGGCAACAAAAAATTCCCAAATTGCCAGGTGGGAAAGGGGAAAGAGATGATATTGTTTGAAAGTCTCATGAACTTAGAGGGGAGTTCAGATCAGCAAGGAGTGCTGACAGGAGAGAATCAGAAGAGAATTATGATCATTGGAGGAAAAGAGGTGTTCCTACCAAGAAGCCCAGTTGAGGCCAGAGCATGTGTTGCAGATGCAGCAACATCAGGAGGACAGCCAACAGAAACTGTCATGGAGGAAGAAATGGAGAAAACACTGATGTTTGCCCAAGGAGAAGAAGAAGAGCATTCAGCCAAGTTGCTCAAAATTTTCAGCCAGGAAGCTGAAACAAAAATGATTGTAGCATTGGAGTTTGCAATAGAAGAGGAAATAGACAGCATGGATTTTGTTGATCTGTATGAAGAATTGGAAGCCCTAGAGAAGAGGGTGATGGTGCAAAGTTTGCACATCCGACAAGCCAAGATGGAAGAAGTTGGAAGTATGCCAGCAAGAGAAATGGCAGCAATAGAACTTCCAGAGGAAGAAGTTGAGCAGCCGTTCAGTGAGGAGACTACAGAGCTGGAGTCTGTAGCAGAGTGGCCACTTAGTGCCACAAAGAGGGATAAAGATAGTAGGGGAGATCGAGCAAGTTTCCCCATTGAGAAGACAGAAGTGTGGCAGAGAAGACTACATACAAAGAGCTAGCCACTGGAGCAGCTAGACGAGGTAATTGAAGAAATCAAAAGGCTGATGTTGAGTTCAGCAGCAGAGACTGCCAACAACGAGAAGCTAAGTAGAAGGGAGCCTGCAAGAGCAGCAGGGCAGCAACAATAATAACAATGAAGCAGAGGAGCAGATGGAAAGCTCCAAGGGAAAGTTTGGGATCCAAGTGGATTTCAACACTGGAGAAGATGAGATCATGATTTTTCCAGCTGAGGAGTATGATGCAGGAGCATCGCTCCATGTCAGCAGCATGCCAGCCAACCAGCACATCCAACACACATTTAATGGAGAAATTGAGAGGAGCAACCCTCTCAATTTTGAAATTCAAAATTTCAATAAATCTTTTAAGGATTTTAATGCCATACCACACCTTTGTACATGTAGTGGTTGAGGTTTCCTTTAATGGTTTCCTGCAGCAAGCCCAGGACATAGTCATGAATGGGCATCCATTTATGTAATGTAGTCGTAGGAGCCACTTTGTGATAGCGATAGCTCAAAGATGGTGGTTGAGGATAAGCTCATCGGAGCCCTCATTTTGTAATTAAGAAATTATAATAGAGAGTTAGTGAAAAGAGGAGAGTTCTCAGGTAGAGAGATCTTGGGAGAGAGAGATGAGACTTGTTACAGTCCAGCCTTTGTAAACACCTTGTATAGGCATTTCTGAATTAATAGAAGAGCAGTTTTTCCTACCATGAATTTTCTGTATGTGTTTGCATGTTTTTATGAATTTCATGTTTTAAATGCATAACTGGTGAAGTAATTCATAAGTTTCAATTTCTTCTCGTCTTTGAGTTTCCGAGTGCAAGGAGTGCACATAGTCCGCAAGGTGTGCATTGACAGAGGTGAGGTAACCTCAGGAAATCTCAAGAGGGATAGTATTGAACCTTCATCAGCAGAGGTACAAGGAGTGCACAGGAAGGAACTATGTTTCGAGTTCAAGGAAGACATAACTACTGAAGGTTCTGTAGAGCTCTGCCAAGAGGGCATTGAGCAAGTGAATAGAGTGCCCCAGAGAACTCTATTTCGAGTTTTGAGGAAAGGGAAGTGTTGAAGAGAAGACACTCACAGAGTTGTTGAATACTCTGTAGGCTCTGTGAGGTGTGCATCGAGCAGAAGAACGTCAGGTGGCGTAGGGAGTTTTTTTTCCAATAAAACTTCTCAGATCTGAGTTTAGTGAAATACTCAGTAGCACCAGGAGTGTGCAAGAGTGGACTTGTCCTAAGCCCATAAGCTCAGAAGAGAAAGCATGAGAAGAACATGCACAGAGAAAACCTTTCGATGTTTTTGAGTTGACAAAGCTCAGGAGGGGGAGCGTTTCTATAACACAGAAGAGACCCAAAGGAACCGGGGTTGCAAGAGGAAGAATGGAAGGTTGAAACCTTCGATACTTAGAAATTATCCTAAGTTAGAGAGAAAGGGAAGCTCAGGAAGGAGGAGCAACAGCTGACGTTAGATCAGCTGGGAAGACAAGATATGGACCATTAGATCAGTGTTTAGATAGGAGGAGCGCACATAGGAGACGTTCAAATCTGAGCCGTCAGATCTGGAGGCATGGATCAACATCAGTTGATCTCAAAGTAAGGTGCACATGGTTTAAGTTTCTCGGCATTTCGTGTACCGGGAAACATAAGAGGGAGAGTCTTTCGACTCCTAGAGACGTGAAACTGTGAAAATGCACCAACCATTGGATCGGGAGCGTAGTGGCATGAGAGCTGCTAGATCAAGGATACATGCACGGGATTTAGTCACTGGGAGACGTGCAGAAGATTAGATCTGGTCCATCAGATCTAGCGCAGAGGACCGATAGCCATCGGATCCAGAAGAAGGTGCACAGGGTTTAATCCCTGGGAAGCCGCATAGAAGGGTAGAACGAACAACAAAAACTTCGAGGGAGAAGTGTCGATTTTCCATGAGCCATCAGATCTAGAAAAGATGCCCGAGGTTTAACCCTCGTAAGAGTAGAGGAGAGAGAGGACCTATCAAAGTTCTGAAAGCATTTGGGACTGTCCATCTTAGAGGATGCGTGTCAAGAGACCCACATTTCGGGGATTCAGACCCTGGGAGACTGAGATTGAAGAGTCTCCAAAAATTGTGAAAGGAGAATTTGCGAAATGACCAGGACTGTCCATCAAGGAGGACACGTGGTAATTGGTTGGTGTTTCATAGAAATTGCCGAAAGGACCAGGACCATCCATCAAGGAGGACACGTGGGAAGCGGTCAAGGTTTGGGGGAAAGGCCCGAAAGATTTCAAGCCGTCGATCTAGTGGGATCATATCCATTGGTTCCAGAAGGGCCTGGGCCGTTGATCTCTTAGAGGGAGATATTTCGACATTTCGTGGACCGAGGATTCAAAAGACAAAGGAGTGGGACGCTTGCATCGCGATTCCATGAATCATGAAACCCCAAAAGCGTTCAGAGTAATAGCACCAGGTCATAGGACCGGGTCACATGGATAAGATTTAAGGGAGGAGCCAAGGAGTCATTAATCCCTTTTCAGGTTTAGACATTTTGAAAGATAGAGAACAGGCGAACGCTTGCATCATGATTCCCCAAATCGTGAAAGCCGGTAGTGCTTTGGCGTTAAGCGCATGGACACAGAGTGGTGGTCATGTGGATGGAGGCTAAGGGAGGAGCCAAAGCCCATTAATCCATTTTCAGAATTTCAAGATCCAGGAGCTCGAAGGACCTAGAATCATTTGCAGCTGGAATCGTGAAATCACGAATTATAAAATTTTGAAAATTGGATCGTGGTCACGGGTAGTGGTCGCATGGTTGAGCGTTAAGGGAGGAGATAGCTGTGGAGTTAATCCCTTTTCAACATTTTGACAAGTGAGAGTTCAAGAGTGAAGGAGTCATGATATAGGGAGTCTCGACTCGCGAAACGCGATGAGCGCCTTTTGGACAAGGCATGTGGTCACAGCCGGTGATCACGTGGGGGTGAAGCTCATGCTTAGCTCTCAGACGCACAGGCGGGTTTCAATAAGGGACCTATGGATTCGTTCAAAGGGTTCCAATAGAGAACCAAAGGGCTATTTCGGCTCAGAAGAAGATCGATCCAGAGACCGGGAGGTCAGTGGACCCTGCTGAGGTAGGGGGTCTGCATCACTAAACTATCTCAAAGAGAGACTCTCACATGACCTAGCATTCCAAATTCAAATTTTGGGTGGTGGAAAGAACATCCGTCACACTATTTTGGATGACGGAATCTACACTTGTGTCATGTATTTTCCTTATTGTAGAATGCTTGTTTCTCCTGAACCTACCTCGTCTCCTACCACCTTGAAAGTGTTTAATGGACGTGGTTTCAAAACTCATGAACTCTTTCAATATATCACTGTGACATTGAAGGGAAAAACCATTTCATTTGATAACAAAGTGGTTGATGCACCCATGGATTACAATTTAATACTTGGTCATATTTGGTTCTATGCGATGACTTCCATTGCATCTACGATGTCTCATATTTTATGATTTCCCCATCAAGTAAAATTTGTCACTTTTACAAAATCGACTATACAACTCCAGATCGCCAAAATGATACAATGAATAATATCCATTTTGTAAGATAAGTAGGAGTAGGTGTTCTTAAGGATCCCTCTCCCATAAGGTTTTTCCTTTTCCCACTCCTTCCACCCCGAGGATGCCACATTAAATATGATTTCAACTCAGGTGCGACAATCCCTAGGATCGTATGATCCTATGGTAGTATCTGGTCTTAATGAGCATCATCCTTTTCCTTTGGGAATATCGTTAAAAAAGGAAACTGACATCGATGAGCATATTTTATTGTATATGTCAAGCTCATTAAAAAATGAAATAGGCCATCCTCCATCCGAATTAAGTCTCACTCTGGATCAAGTACTTGAACCTTCTTTTCCTTCACCTAGTGAAAATATTCCTATTAGTAACTAGATGCCTAAATGAGGAAAGAATAAGAATCACCGGAGGAAACAACACTTAGGGGGTAGGTTTCTAGCCTCTAGACATCATGGTGGATTGAAGCTACTAGATTCTATCACACAAGCTAGGGTAAAACTACCTCTAGAGAGACATGCTGCTAATAGTGATCCTCGTTCGAGGGTCATTCCTACCATAATGTAGTAATTTTTTCTATAATGAGATTAGTCTTTGTTGTTTCTTATGCTTGTAAATACATGAGAATAGGTTACCGAGCTTAGTATTTTTTCTTTCTCATTCTCATTAAAACATGATAATAGGTTGTCGAGTATATTTTTATCTCTTTTTTGGACTCAAAAACTATACGAAAAAGGAACTCTTTGGAGTCTCCTTTAAGATATTTTTAGTCTCCCTAAAAATGAAAATATTGTTGAGTGATCTTGCTTCCTTTCACACTCATTTAAAGGTTTGAAAGGGAATATTTTGAGTGGTATTTTATCCCTTTTTGGGCCTCATGAGACTAATTACAAAAACATACTACTATAATCAAGAATGATTAGAAGATTTCTCCCCTGTATTGGTTTACACTTTTTTCTGGCTTGGGAGACTAAATTTACGAAAAAGTCATCCACAAATTTTTATTTAAGTTATTTTAAAACTCCCTAAACATGAAAAACCACTGAGTTTTTCTTCTATGGACTCCTAAAACCATACATTGAAATGCCCATCTGGGAACAAACCCTTACTTCTTCCAGTTTGTTAAATATAGGAAGAGGAACTCATCTGAAGGATGAGCTATACCAAGAACTTGTTATCCTCCTCGAGCTCGTTAAAAAAAAAAGATGTAGTAATCTATCTGGAAGCGGGAAAAATTGAAGGAAGTGGGTCAATTTTTTGGAATCCTTTATGGCATCTATTATTGTCTCCCTTGAACATGAAACTTGTTTGTGTATCATCTTATAGTTGGGTAATATGCTTGTCCTCGAGTCATACCAATTCTTGTGTCGTTGAACTTTTTCGTTCTAGTTGAAGAGTGCTCTTATTTTCATCACATTATGTTCTTGGTACTCGCTAAGTCAATTCTACCAAGTCACTTGTTGAGCCTCATCATGTTCAAGGGAAGTTTCACTTCAAACCATCCATCTGCAGTATTACTAGTTTCATTTTCCTAGGTCAGTCCATACTCATTGATCCACCATCTCACATCACTTTCCCATGACAATTTCATGTCGATGATGGGGGATACATCAAGGCCCTCCTTCGACGAGTATTTTCCTATCGAATTCAACACATTATCTGGGAATTATACTTAGAAACCAGTTACTACCTTGGGACCCGCATGCCTCAATGGTATAACTCCTTTCCTCCAACAATAGGTTTACATCATTGATCTATGATCGGATGATTCCACGAATGTTTGACCTTAGCTCATTTATTCACATTCGCTGGAATGTACTAGGGTATCTTGGGAGTCATTGTCATCGCTGGTGATTTCGCTTGCAGTTGTTAATGGTATACATCAATGACCGATAATTAAGTGGTTCCTACCATGTTCAACATCAAATAATCTATTCACATGGATAGATTCGTACCACATCGGGATTGGGAAAAAGACCCTGGGTTGGGCACTCACTCTATTATGTGCTTGGCCCAGGCTATGACGAAGATCATTTGAGCATGTAAAATATTTCAGTACAATCACCATACTGGAAATATCACTGATATATATATTGTCACATAGATCCACATTGTATTGATCCATGGCTATGTTTTTTCATCTCGTAGCTCCACCATGTATATACCCTAAGTGTCATAAGTGTCGCAAAGCGACATATGCACCTCGATAAGTGTCACAAAGAGAGGAGTTTTTCACAGTTGGGAAAGGTTCAATTCCCATGAGGGCCTAACCTAAAGCCATGGGGGCACCTTGAGGTAGTGGTCAAACATGTGGTTTCACCCAGATATATTATACTAAATTCTATCATGACCCGTGCACACATAAGTAGATCAAATTCCACCCTCATGTCCTTCAATTTTAAATGGTGTCCCCGAGGTGTAGGACAGTCGGTGTCAGAGTGTGTTGTTAAGGAGTCTATTATGTTAAAGGCACCGGTTCTCAACCTGCGCAGAAACAAAATCCATCCATGTTAAGGGTTGGTGTGGCTCAGGCTGGGTGCGATCCCTGGGTGATTTTGACAGCTTAGATTCCCCTGAGTCGCAGTTTCTCAGCCACAGGCTAGTCCCGCAGGTCACAGACAAACTAGAAAAAAAAGAAAAATGTCACATGCACTATCACAAGTGTTGTATGCACCTTACCAAGTGTCTCATTCACTTTGTGAGGCATATACACCCGTTTAAACCATGAAAACAATTTCCAATTACCCCTAAGTCATATTGGAGGAAGAAACCCATCATTTCAAGGTCAAAACACACCTTTTTCTTGGAAAACTTGATCTCTTTTTCAGCATTTATGAAAGGTGGTGCCACCCTGGCCATGTAGGGGGGGGGGGCATGGTGTCCCCTTTTCCATGTTATAGGAGCGTCATTGTTAGGATGGTTCCCTATCTCTCACTCCAGGGGAGTGCTAATCTTGTTAGAGAGGAAAGGGGTATCCTCCACCTTATTCTATGGGCCAACTCTCTCAAGATGGGTTTGGTTATGTTCGACCCCCATGATATGGATTCACCTTAGGATCTAAGACAAACCTTAAGAAGACATATCTTCAACCATATCCTTCATTTTCTCATGGTGGTTGTGACTGTCAAGCCTATATATTGAAGGCATTTCTAAGGTAAGGGAGGAGGTAATCAGTCAGAGTATCATCATTTTGATATCGGTATATTCATGAAAGGGGATGGACAAGGAGAGTTTGGAGAGGCTGTTGCAACATCAATCGTGGTCTGTAGGTATTCTATTTTTGGTTCTCATTGAATATACTTGGACTATTTCCTTCAAGCTTGTGTAGTTTACATATTCCTGTCTATTGTTTCTTTAATCTTCGTAGATGGATTTGTTTTACCTAATCAACTAGAGTAAGATACAATTGTTTCTCTTTGATTCCGATTGTAGGTATCAAGTTGCGACAAGGGGTTTGAAGAGCAAGATCAGGGATTGGAAGCAGTGAGGACAAACGTTGAAATAGGTTCATCATATCCTTTCTCTCCTTCTTATTTTGATTGGTTATGATAAGTTTAAAGGGATGTTAGTGTCCAGTTGTATTGTTTCTATATTGGTATAGGGGTCTAGTAATCCAAGGTGTTGGAACACATATATATTTCTAAAGTTTTGACTTCAAATATATTTCATTCCCATTTAAATGAGAGCGAAGCGTGCTAAGTTCTCACCGCTGATGAAGTTTTCTTCTTTGATCAAACGACTCTTCTTTCCCCAATATTTTGGAGCCGCATGAATGTTAAAGGGTATAATTTTTGAGTCTCGCGCTTTAGACACTTCACCATACAACATTTCTGAAGTCTTGATACTTGAAACATGTGGATAACAAAAGGTTAAACCAATTTTAAATAATTAGTCTTGATTAATGCTTAATAAATAGTTTCATGATTTCGGAGTTCGGTCCCTTGCCATCTATCATGTCCCTAATTCATGAAACCCGAACTCCCAAGTGTCTTAAGAGTTAAGAAGGATTAATTAAGAATTAAAAGCAATTAAAAATAATTGATCACTGCGTGATTTCATATTTCAGAAGTCTTGTCTTGAACTGTTGTAGGATATCCCTAGGCCCGATACTGCGAAAGATGCTTATCTATAAACAAGATTAATTAAAGGATATAGATGATTAAAAAATCTAATTAAACCCCGCGCGATTTCACGTTTCGGGAATCTTTTCCTATGATGTTATCTGATATCCCGAAGTCCAAAATTGTGAAATACTGTACGGTTAAAAGCAATTAATTAATGGGTTAAGCCAAATTATTATGTGATTAATGTTTTGCCAAATCTTAACCCAGGTAAATTCAAATGTTGGTTGTCCAAGTATCTAATCATGAACCACCAAAAAATTAATGACATTAATAATTGGTTTACGACAATCATTCCAAATAAGATCCTGGACCACTGCCTAACTCTCATTCATTAAGGAAAGTAAATGCTTTGTCACTTGAGGTATGGGTAAATCGATGCAATTAAAGGAAAAAGATATTGAATTTTTGAATTTCATTGTGATTTTTCACTGATCAGTAAGTTTTTGATATAAATAACTTCGTGCATTTCCTATGGCAGGTAGCAGAGTTCTGAGGTCTGATATCATGGATCCACGAAAGGAAGGTAAATCGTATGGTGAAAGTTCGAGTCAGAACACAGATGTCCTTTCTGATACTTCACCCAGGGGCATAGACTCCATTAGAACCTGGATGTAGGTATTGAACATTTTGTAGCGTGAATTCGTCAGCTGCCCAGACGATTTAGGCGATGAGGAGACTGAGACCCTGGCTTCCAAATACAAAATTGTTTCCCATTCATAGCTACATAATATAGAAACGAGGCCTAAACTCTTGCCTTACAATGATATGATCAGTTGGGCACTGGAAAGCATTGATCTCCTGAACAAGACCATCTTCAATTCAAAAAAGGTCACAGTTGGGTCCTTCCGACCAGAACATTTAGAAGTAATGTACCAATTGTCTCCAGCACCTAATTTCATTTACAATGCCAACTTCCTAATGGACTTTCACAAGAAGGAATCTGCCCAATATGGAAAAAACATGCCCGACTTAATTAAGGATTGGTGCTCTCGCCCTTAGTAGTTCAGAGGCGACTCCCATGGCGTATATTCATTTTCCTCACTAGAGCCTCACATGATGTATATAGTAATGATGATGTGTAGACTCTATGAGAGGGAAAACACTGCCCATTTCTTGTTACTATGGGTGACTATTATGAAGACAGTAGCAGACGGGTATTCTTTTGATTGGGCCAAGATATTCTCTAACAATTTGGTTAGGGAGATTATAGAATATCGGTCACTGAAAGCCAAGGGGCACCCTGCCCCATTTTTCATGTCGGCTTACATCATGGACGTCGTCTATTTTATGAAACATTTTCCTCTGATGGGCTGGAACTAGACTCTAACCAGTGTTGATCCCATTCATGTTTATCATTCGAAGCTTTGGGAGGCGAAAGAGAAAGATTTATTCTATGAAATATGCAACTAGGTGGTGCTACCGATACATACCGCTATATATGGTTGCCCACCTCAGAGAATTTCTAACAAATTAGTGACTAATCTGTGGAAGATAGTAGACTGGTACATTGAAGAGCATTTCTCCTATATTAGGATTTTTGGTTGTTTGGTTCCTCCACATGCTCTACCTAAATTTCTACTAGACTGACTGGTGTGCCACGAAGTAAAAGATCAAACTGTGCATGGGGGAATTAGCAAGGAACTGAAAGTAGTACAGAAAAGGGTATGGACTTATTTTCCCATGTAGATTGGTATGTTTTATTTGCTGGATTTCGACCATTTGAATGTAGAGGCTGTGGCCCTGGAAGAAATCAAGCTGGTCAATATCTAATTCAAGAAGCATGATCCACAAAAGATCGTAGGTAATCACATGACCCTCTACAATCTGAAAAGATATTAACATGAAGATTCTCCTCACGATGAAATATTCCAAGGAGTAAGGTCTTATCAGGAAGTCTTGAGTCGAGTGCAAGCTCTGGCTCCAAACAAATTGGATGAGTTTTATAATTTCCAGAAGCATCGAAGAAATAGCCTTCCCAAAGCATTGCAAGTTTTATAACCCTATAATTTATAGGATCAACTGGTGACTGAAATGTTATCACTTTAGTGTCTTGTTTGTCAAAAGATTTTCCATTCTGCAAATAATTTGAGAAAAAGAAAAGAAAAAGAAAAAGAATAAAAGAGGGCATAAAAGAAATTGGATAAAGCCCCATGTAATAACAGTGACTTGGTTCATACAGTTTAAACACGACCAAGTCCTTTAAATTGATGTTGATAGGAGTAGTGAATAAGCTTGGCTAAACTGTTTAATCTTAGCCAAGCGAATTAGGTTAGTTAGTGAATAAATTTAACCAAACTGCCTAATCTTAGTCAAATAACCTTAGGATAGAGTAATTTCTTAGTCCAACAGTTTAATTTGGGCTAAATGCCATAGGTAATTAGGTTAGAGCATAGGGTAGTTTGTTTTATTTCAATAAAATAGGCATGATGATTGATATTGAACCATATCTTTGATGTTTTAAAAGTTTTGATGTCTAACCCCCATGGTGATATAAACAAAGAAAGCTTGGACAAATCCACATAATGCACTTATCCTAAGTTTCGGAGAAAATATAACTTTGCACTCACAAAGTAAAAACAACGCATAGATGAATGGATAAAGAGTGGGTGCCCAGATCTACGGTTGACAAGGCTTTCCGGACCCCCCCCCCCGACTGT
>ML778574.1:415662-438985 GCA_009831015.1 Picea engelmannii
GGGGGGGGGGTCTGGAATGTGGTGTTTTCTCTGGCAGGCCCCATTCTCTACGTGGTAGAGATCCATTGGTCTAGACTCCCACTGCTTACCATTTTCTGACATACCCCCATCACCCCATGACCTCATTCTCCACTTGTTCCCCTAGAGGTCACATCTCATTACTCTGCCAGTCCATTCCCCCTGTTCACCCGTTACAAGTCCCTTCACCATGGTCAAGTCTCAATCAACACCCTCCACGTCACTCACTCATATTTGTCATTCATTGTCACTTGCCATCTCACGCTCCAAATGACCCGTTGGCAATTTATTACAGGCTAACCTATCTGTTAGACTATTGAGTTGTCTCCCGTGCCCAACAGGTATCCGTTTGCCCAAAACTACCTTCACCCTTCATTCCCCCATCATTTACCCTATCGCCGCACCAGAGAGTATTTTTCCCCGTTTCCTCTCCGTTTCAGTCAGTTTTCCAAATCCACAGTCGTCCCCGCTAACTTTTTGTTTTACTTGCAGGTATTTTGACAGTGATGGCACCAAAATTAAAGAAAACAGAAGTTGAGGAAAATCCTTTCCTCTCGCCTCCTGTCGATCTCGACAGGATTCATTTGGCTGATAAACATCATTTAATCGCAGATGCCAGATGCAAATTCGACTTCACATATTTACAGTTATGGCTAAAGGACATTTTCTTGGACCAGAGTGATGAAATTGGACTCTAGGAATCAAACCTTCCCCTATATCTTTTCCCCCAGGTTCACCATTTCCCCGAATTCTCCCTCAAATTCAAGGCCCACTACATTCCTGACCAGATAGCCATAGTATCTTCATCGGGAGAAAATCTATTTTTTATTACATCTGAAGCCATCGATCAGATGATGCAGATACCCAGAACCGAATCCTCATCCCTTTTCAATCTTGAAGTCATAAAAAAACTATACCAGAAACTATCATTCGCCCAAAGAGCTTAGATTTTCGAGCTTCTTCTCCCACATGCTGCTTAGCACTCCAAGACAAATCCCCCATATCCTTCCTCACTGTTCTCAGTGAAGGGAACCCAAATCATATCGTCCCTCTGTGCTCTGCTGGGGTATTTTTCGGATCAATGGGTGGATGAACCCATATTGGGTTTTCTGTCCATTTTCTCCACTGATGAGAGACCCACCACTCAGTTGGACTAGAGTACTTTCCTGGCAGACAATATTCATGAACAATTCTCAAATTTCGCCACAGAGGGCATGGTCCGGTATTCCTCAATACTGGCTTACATGTTCAGTTTATTTCAAGTGGACAAATTATCCTTCTCAATGTAGAAGATGGACAAAGACGGAAGGCCACAGGCGGTAACAACTTGGACTTCACTACTCAGGTAAAATTCTACAGAATTCAGTTTCAAATAGTTTATCGAGCAGTTTTACCATCCAATGGTGAGCATGCTCAGTGGCAGACTCGAGCCAAGAATAAACGAGGAGATTTAGAGGATCTTACACCTCTCAGATCTTGCTAAAACTTGCAATTGGTATCTTTACCAAAACCACACTGATATCAGAGTTTATGGATGCGAGTTGGCTCCATACAGACTGCCCAAGTACCTACCCGTGAGGATATTTTCTCTATAGTATATAAGGAAAATGATTAACTCAGATGACATACATTTCATGTCTCTGAAAAAGAAGCAGCAACTTAGAATCAAAGGGAAAATAGGATCTTTCATCTACAATAGCCGAGGCACCAGAGAGGAAGCAAACAAATTGTTGAAGGAAATGAAGTCTTTTGTTAGTTTCATATGGCACTATGATCCATACAGGATAATTTCTGAGATGAGAGTTAAAAATAAGAATGTCCCATATATTCATACACCCAAGCCTGAGATAGAAAAGTTCGCCAATCAAACATAATGGGAGACGAACACTCTGGTCGAGGTAGAACAGCAGGATCCTCCGGTCATCATCTCACAGACTACTACACCATGGGTTCCCAAAGAGAAAAGACCCAGGAAGGATACTTCACCTTCCATCATGGAAGTCTCGGCTGAAGATTTCCAATTACACACCAAAAGGCCAAAAACCAGTCTTACACCTAACACGGTTGATGAAAAGGGAAGCCAATCCACTGCAACTATGAAGGATGATCGGTCACTTCTTGGCACAAGTGGCAAACAGATCATGTCTATAGTGTTTTCCAAGAAACCCACGGATACTCCACCAGTCAACCAGCCGAGCAAAATAGGACCAAAATTGAGTGTTTTTTAGAAGTATGATATAATCAAAAAGAAAAATCAGATGCTGACCAGCAGTACTTATGCTCAGTTCTGGAAGAAAACATCAACTGCACAACACAGACTGTTGTCTTCATTCGATACTGAGAAGGGTAGAATGCACATGGAATTTCTTCAAGCATAGGTGCCAGATCTGAAAGTAATCACCGATTACAAAAGGGCAACATTCAAATTTCAAACTAAAGATGTGCATCATGTTGATCAAATGGATCTGCACAAACAAACTGGAGAAATGGTTTTCTCCACGTTGGAAAATGCTTCTACTGCTACCTCTGAGTTACAGGTATCTCTGAGCAATGTCCAGACACAGCTGAAATTAGAAAAGATATTATCCTTTGCAAAGGATAACAAAATTAAGACATTGGAAGAACTGGTCCTCATGATCGGGCATGATCCCTCGAATGTGAAAGAAGTCGAGGAGATGATTAAAAGGAAAAATGTCGATATAGCATATCTGAGGAAACAGTTGAAACTTCCACCAACAGAAGATTCACAGACAAAGGAGATAGCTGAGACAGAAGGGGAAAAGGATGATATGCACAAGTTGATTATGGAGCAGAATGCACAGTTGAAGGAGATGGAAGCAGAATTGGAAAAACTATTGAAAGAGAAGGAACAATCAAATCCCATGGAGGTCATTCCATTGAGAACATTTCCCCTCACAGGAGTAAGCATAACATCTCCAGTAGAAATTCCCTTAGCAACTCCACTGACAGCTCTGGAGAAGACAGTAGAACTGGAAAAATCCATGGAAGAGATGAATTTGCAAGAGATAGAGATTAGCAGACTTAAAAAGGAAGTTGAGAACCTTCAGGAACTCAAGTCTTCTTACCAAGCTAGCTACTCCAAGGAAAAACAAACATTAGACAAGCTCAAATAGGAATTGCAACATCTTCAAAAGAAAACAGTGGCAGGCAAAACACTTGCTGAGGTCAAGGAAAATGTATGGATGGATATCACCAAATCCATAAATGAAGTATGTCCTATGGTACAAATCATGTTCGAGCATAATGAACTGGTGCAAAGAAGAAAGCAATTGATTGAAAAGATAAGAGGAGAATTGGGAGAGATGCCCGCAGAAGCCACTGAGATCATTAAATTCTTGAATTCAAAAACCAAAGAAGAGTTAGAGGAGTTGAAAATTGAAGATAGAACATAAACCATCCTCAAGGTCAAGAGGGTCCTGACCAAGATAGGATTGATGTTACAACTGGAGGAAAAGGTTCAGGCTATGGACATAGGAGTGCAAAGATTTTTCAGCAAAATTGAAGCTCTGCAGAAGAAAGGCCTACCTGGCTTAAGGGTCATAAATGACAAGTTAATGACACTATCTGATTATAAAAAGAAACTAGCCACCGTGGCTAAAGATAGTTCAAAATTCTCGGGAATACAGGGAAGTATCACAGGCAAGGAATTCTTAGAATATTTCTAGTCATACATCAGCATACAACACGAGATCCAGTACATTTTCATCATCAAGCCAACTTTTTCCAAATATACAGAGATGGATGAAGTATACCAAAGATTGCTCAAAGTCATCGTTCCCAGTAACCTTCGATGGGAAGAGTTATGCAATCTGATCGAGTAAGAGCTGAGGTGTCCAAGCCTAGTAAGCTATCCAGTCAAATGAGGTCATGCAGAGGCCTCACCAATGGTTTACCCCAGAAACCAGCATGAAGTTTCAACACATCATCATACAGTTCCTGAATTTTTGTATTTTGTTGAGTTAGTTAGCTAAATTTAGATTTCCACGTCCTGATCTTTAATGAGAGGATCGTATGTAATTTTTTATTATAAATACTTCAAACTTGAAGTACCGAGGGTTGATCTTTACGCCCTACAAGCTAGAAAGACTGTAATTTTGTCAAGAGATCTTCCAGTAATACAAAGGGACGTTTCACAGGATTCTCGCGTGTTGTTTATTGGTGATGTTATTCTTTTCTATGTTAAATGTTTTCTCTATCAGTTGTCATATTGTTTTCTAATCTAATATTTTAAAGTAGCGCATGTTGCAGGATTTATCTTTGTATACCCTGTTTCCGGATTTGAAATATCTTAATGTTTATCTTTCTGATATTACAGTGAAGAAATTCTTAAATGCTTCTTTACTTTAATTGATATTCTCATCTTTTCTGCTTTCCATCACTATATTTCTAAAAGAATCCAATGAATGCATTATCTTTCCCTGTGAAAAGAATCTTTTAGTTTCTGTTTAGATCTCTATCTTTATAATACAGACCCCATAGCCCAATGGAAGCGTAAACTCTTTTCATCCAACTTAACAAAAACAACAACAAACCTTTTCAATCTTATTTTATTTAACTAGCCTAATATCTTGAAGTTAAAATATAGCTATATCATACAGAGAGATCCCTCTCTGAAACTTGTAGGGCTAGATTCTAGTTTCGAAGTGGTTGGATAAAGTTACCTCTTGTAAATTTCTTCTACTCTGACAACCTCTGGGAATTTACAAAGCGTTAACAGCAGGGAGAAACCCCAACGCCTTCGGCTGCACAGAGAATGGAGACCCAGAGTGTAGATACAAGGGGCTCCATTAGACAGGATGCTCAAGAACATCTGGAGAAAAATGAGGTTTTGACTCAAAAGGAGGAAAACATGTAGGAAAATCCACCAAGTGATCAAGCTAAAGCTCAGGCTGAAGCCTTGACAAGAAGGGGAGAAGAGAAACCACCAGTCACACCAAGTAAATCATCTTTTGATGCAGTCGAGCAATAACCATCCACCAATATAGGCATCCCTATCCAATATATCACACCTTTATAGTCCAGTAGAGGTAATCCTAGCACTGAGGTGGTATTCATAGAATATCTTACACCTATTTTGGTAGAAGAGATTACCTCTCCCAACATCTTCTTCATCAAGAAGAGAAAAGTTGCAGTGAAAAGAGAAGTACATCAGAGGGAGGGTGTTCTTATCAAGAGGCACATAGTACTGTATGATGGGCAGGCTTAGGAAGAAACCGATTTCACTACGGACGTGGTAGATTCATTGGGAGCCTTTGCAACTGCAAACCAATTTTTCGGTGGTAAATCTGAAGGAAAATTTGAAGTAGAAGGATCTGTTGGTGAGCCAGTTGTAGGACAAAATAAAGACTGTATAGCAAGGGGTCAAGAGTGATATGACTAAAGGCTTTGAGAAGATTAGAGCCCATGAAAATCTAGAAATTCAATGGCTCAATATTAGATTGGACGAGATGTAGAAGAGTTCACATGAAAGCAGAGAGCTGGCCATCTGACAGGGAGAATTGGCCAAGCAGTTGTAGGTGAAAGTTAGCTTGACTAAAAACACATCAGTAGATATATCATCTTTCTGAACCCAAGCTTTAGAGGTACATGAGAAACTGGGATCATCCCAACAAATCTCGTTGACTAAAATTGAAGACATTCAAAAGTATTATCGATTGGAAGAACACTCTTTAAACAATATTTGCATGAAAGAGAAGCAGGCCATTGTAGCTAGAGTCACATTCTAGGAGGTTTTCCTAGCAACAACAAAGGAAGAAGTCGCCAGGGTCACCAGGTTGTCCCTCTCAGAGAAAACCTGAGGAGACATAATACTTAAGACCTGGGAGACCAATATAGCTAAGAGAAAAAGACTGACCAGGGATTTGAAGAATGCTTGCGAAGAAACATTATATACTCTTGATAAGGAGTCACTATGCATTGGAAGAAATAATATCCCCGAATTCTTGGGACAAATTGATTTGGCTAAAAATCAATTTGATTTCAAAACAAGTATGGATGAAGCTAGGGATGAAATTTTACAATTGAAGCAGGTTGACCTTACTCAGATAAGCAAATGGATAGTCAATCCTAGCTTACAATTACAGTCTCTATCTCTAGAATCCAGGAGGATGGAGGATAGGTTGCCTCATATAGAAAGGAGGTTATACACTCTTGAGGCAAATGATACAGTAGATCCTTCCAGGCTGGTGGTTCAATTCGTGGGTAGGTGTGTTTAGTGCGTCAAGAAAGGGAAAGATGGCACATCTAGGAGAATATGATACACAAGTCATTATTAAAGACGAGCTATTTTCGGAGCTAGAGTGTGAGAAGAAGAAACATCTATGCCCGCAAGCAAAGAGACAAAAATCTGCAGATGAAACGTTCCAATTTTTATTTGTAATATTTAATGTTTTTGAATTATGAGAATTCCAACCGTTTAGGGTTGGGATCATTTTGTATAAATGCTTAGTTTGAAGGCTAAATGAGGGTTTCTTCTTGCCTAGATGTAATAGAAAGAAAATATATTTTTTGAGAATTAATACAAGTGCAGACTGAGATTCCAATCTTTGTGCAGTTTGAGTTATGTTTCCCTCTTGTATTCCATATTTTTAGTTTCTTTCATGTCTCTTTGATAAGTGAGTGTTTACAATTTATTACCACAACTATTGTAATCACATCAAATCGATTGTTCATTAAGAAAACAATTTTTCCTCTGTATTTGTTGTAAGTAAATACAAGACCCGTGAGCAAATTGGACAGCTAAATCTTATATCCTTTCAAGAGTGCATGCTTCATTTTCTTCTACTGCGAACAAAGTAAGATTCATCGTGCATTGATGTCTTATTTTGTTTAACAATTTTGTAAGTTAAGAAAACAATTTTTCCTCTGTATTTGTTGTAAGTAAATACAAGACCCGTGAGCAAATTGGACAGCTAAATCTTATATCCTTTCAAGAGTGCATGCTTCATTTTCTTCTACTGCGAACAAAGTAAGATTCATCGTGCATTGATGTCTTATTTTGTTTAACAATTTTGTAAGTTTCTCTCATGCCATCTGATTTCATAAAGCGACTCAGACCACAAATTACGGCCTCTATCCTGCTCTTTTTTTATTTTCATTTGAGGAATTAAATCTTMTAGAACTAACGGAATAAAAAGCACCTTTCAAAATCAACTTTTATTTTTATGATGCCTTGACATTACTCTTTCAAGCCTTAAGTGTAATCTCAGGAACAACACAAGGGAAGTTTCATCTGTTCGTAGACGAAACATTCCATAACAATTGGAAAATTCATAAAATGTTGTGGGCACTCTATAACATTAAGACGGTTAAATATGGAAAGTATTTTCTCTTAAAATGCCATCTATTCAAGAACGTTTTTCTAGCACAAACTTAAAATTCTAAAGAGAACGAAGGAATTTGTTTCCCACCAAGTAATTCATTTCCTTTATTAACTTCAATAAATCAAATTTAATCTCAATGAAGGTTAATCGTTATCATCATTATGAACGATTTTTATAATATATTTAAACATATATGTAAAATTTTATAATAAATAAATAAATAAAAAAAACCTTTTTAATCACCTAAATGCACCATCACTGAAAAATTTGTTTTAAATACTTTTATCTATCACATTGAATTTCAACAACAAATGTTGACTTATTATTTTAACCTTATCCAAAATTACACGTATTTGTGTAGATCCACTCAATGCAACAATGTAAATTCCTCACGTTTTCAATGAGCATGTATCCATTCCTTTATATAAGCCTAAAATTTGATGTTTTGTGGAAGTTTTTATTTTTTTAATGTATATGATTGTTCATAAAAAAAAAATGAAACGTCAAAAACTACAAGAATGAAAATAATTTAACCATTTTTTTAATGTTTAGATCATTCATCAAAATTATTGTACCTTATGTTGTAGTAGTTTTCAACCTTTCACCTAATACTATTAATCTTTCTTTGGTTTTTTGGGTAATCATATTAATGTATTATGACCACAATGTACTATGATTTCTCCTTAATTTGGAACTTAGAGATTGCAAGCTTGTTTTATGTTAACTTCATTATAGGCATGGGATATGTTGACATGTCATTTATGGAGTTAAAACATTGAGTTATCGTGGATGCTTTTCCTTTTTCCTTCATCCTTGATTGTCTCTTAACAATTCCATAGATGAAGAGTGTTAAAGAAGTTGATGGAAAAATAAGTGGCAATAGGGTGATCATGAATGTGCTCAGGTACGAATGTGTGTGCATTCCTAGAAACACACACACATTCATGATGTGACATACTTAGCATCCCCCAAACCACCAAAGAGGAGGCCATGTCAACCCCTCAACAAAATAACATGCAAGTTCCTCTATATAAAATTTCAAAAGGGGCATGGTTAGTCTATTTCACCAATAGACCAACTGCGTTGTGCATTCTCAAGATCTATTAAGAAAAAAAATTATTGGAGTTTTCCAACGTAGAATCCACACTCTCCTGGCATCATCTCTGGTTGATTTCAGGTATGTATCTGGATGATATTTCTTTTTTAAAAAGTTTCTGATTTGTTTAAATGTTTAAAAAATAAACCTAAACTATATTTTCCATTACTAAATTACAGAAAAATTAATTAACATGGAGATTGGAGAAAACCAAAACTCGACACCACCACAAGAAGGCACACCAAACCCAAACCCACAACCGACAAACATAAACATAGAAATTGATCAAGGGTTGAGGTCTCTTAGAAATAACATTCAAGACTTATGGAGTACTAGAGAGCCCTCACGATTGTCACTAGCTAGTTCCCAAGACACCATTATATCTTCCATTATAAGTGCCCAAGGCCAATTAAGTAATATTTTTTATTATAGGGATATAATGTTTTAACTTTATGGGACTGGGCTAGATAAAAACCAAGTTAGATACCTAAGAATTACAAAAAAATAGTTGATGACATTGTTCATTGATCCTAGATCTAGATTACATCCACCAGTCACAAAGAGACGCATTTGTATGGACTGGTGAACCTACCAAACATTTTTATAGAATTTGATGGACAAGTGGTTTATGGTTTTTAACAAACCTCTCTACAATAATAGGGAGGTGCATCTATATTTCTTCCATAAATTTTGGCCAGAGTTTATGTTAGGTCTCCATGTCAACTACTTTGACATTGGATAATTCCAGGGGGTGGGTCATGGGTCCACACGAGATAGATAAAATGTTAGGTGTGAACCAATGCTAGGTCCTTGTCCTCCTAGGAGAAGTCATAATCCTCCTACTTAGCATCCTCCCATTGGAGAAAGCATCAACCAGAGACAAGATCCATATCCACCTTGACTCGAGGCTTGGTGTAGCATAGCAATTTTATAGCATTATCCTAGCATGAGCTACCTACATGTGATGTTGGAAGAGGGGTTGATCGTTCAAGCCCTGTAGTAGAGTCTTCTTAGGAGAGGGAACATAGATAGACTAGGAATTCATGTGACCCTCACAAATTCTCAATCTACAAGAAAATTTGTTATGGGATGATAGAAACCAATAGACATGATATTTTCATGGAATAGGTTAGTATCTCGACCATCTCTATTTTCTTCATTAATTGGGTGTGTGTGTATCATTTTTTTGTATTTTTCTATATTTAATCATATGATGTTTGCAGTTGCTACACTCAAATAGAAAACCCTCGATGCCAAGAGATGCATCGGTGTCAGTTTATACCAATAATGCATTAGTAATAGGAACCTTCTCATTTGATGTACCTTGTACTTAGGTATGTGGCACCTTTGATAAATTCACCACATTGCTCTACTTATTATTTGAAAACCTCACTGATCTACTACTATTTAGCTGATGGAATATCCAAAAACACTGAGAGCGAGGGGTGAATTAGTATTGCCTACTTTTTCTTTTTAACTTCATCCATATTAAGCACACATATGAACCACAGAGACACACACTTCTCACCACTTTTTTCTCATTTATATAATCTTCAAACTGGTGTGAGATTTAAAACATCGTGTCCTTTTATTTGAACCATTGTACATTTTCATTTAAAATGATAATCTAAACTTTAATTAATATCATTTTCCCTTTTTATTCTTTATTCATATTTTCATGATTTATTCTCTTTTAATCATGACTGTGTATCGGTTCATTTTTGTCATGAGTTGATCACAGACATGGATCGACTCATTAGATCATACTCATGTTTCTATTGCATTCTCGGTTCACCAACATACCATATTCGATCATATATAGATTCTCTATATTGTTCTGGTGTAACTCTCTATCAATTGAAATCTGTATGAGGCGCTCCCTTCAAAACATTTTCATATGAGCAATGGCGTAGAACCACATGCTTAGCAATTTAGGTGATGCATTTCAATCTTCCCTTTCAAATCTCTTTACCATATGACCAACGAAGGTGACCTCATGTTTAGGCAAGACAAGCTCTTGAGTGTTTATCCATTTCAATGGTTACGATTCGATCTTCTGATGAGATGAACGACTGACGGAATTTCGACACTTTTCCCTTTGAGTCTTCGTGACATCCAACCTTTCAAACTTATCGAATACGATATCGCTGAACAGATTGGATGCCTCACATTATATCTTGGAACAAGATCAATGGTTATAGTCGATCCTTACATCTATCCTTTCATTCCTTAATCCGACGACCAGGACTTAATCAAGTGTTGAGATGGATGGCCATCATTTTCTCCGGGTCTCAGGACTCCAGAGATATCAAATCTCAAACTTATTCACTCCTCATAACGTCAATCTATCGGAGTTGTCAATTGACTGACGCATGTCCCTTTCTCAATCAATGGTCGAGATCCTTTCGCATCTCCAGGATTCAGAATTCTCAAGCCTCAACTCTCACTGGGTATGATCAATAATTGAGAACACTTATAAAGCGATCTTTCAGATCATATGACTTATGTCTGCTTCGGGACTTCGACGTTCAGGACTTTCAATTCTCAAACCTCGTTTTCTCCTAGAGCATTTCACCCGTAGTTCATGATCCAGTGATGCGTGTCCTCTTTAATCCAATGGTTATCCTCCACTCCGAGACTCCATCCTTCAGCAATCTCAAACCTTTCTCCTTTGCATTTTCTCGGATTTTTTTCGCCCGAAGTTAACGATCCGTTGACACGTACCCTCCTATTGTGTAAGTCATCAACGATGGACACCGCTTGTTGTTGGTTAACGCTTCCTCTTACACTATCCTTCCACTGTAGTATATCAACGATCATGAATGTTTCTGAAGTTCTCTTTCATATCAGATGTCTCATTTCCACTTCAGGGCTCTGACATTCGGGACTTCAGGACATTGGGTGAGTGCAATGGTAAAAAATTCGAAAGCAAATCTCTCGCAGTGACGTAACTACTTACGTCACTTGATGACGTATCACAAGCCAAGTAGCTAACATGTGTCACTCGGATTTGTGATTTTCACGTACTTGAAATGTTGAATCAACTTGACACTTGTCAGTGTCTGATTGTGCCACGTGTCATTGCTGACATGGTTCATTGATGTGGATCTCCCACATGTCCCTATTGACAAGGTTCGCTGACATGGATCTCTGACACGTCTTTGCTAACGTGGTCTTCTGACCATTAGTCCTGATCTAATGATCCTCGTTTGTCCTTCAAATCCAATGATCCTTATTCACTTCGGATTTTCATGCTCTTGATATTTCAAATCTCAAACTAACGGGGCATAAGTTCCTCACTTCTTTATAACCGAAGTGAATTTTTTTCGTTGATCATGTTCTTTAGATCAATGGTTCGATCTATTCTACAATGTAGATCTTGTAGCTTTATCCTGTCCTTCCACTTTAACACGATCTGATGGTCCTTATTCACTACGGATTTCCGAGCTCCGGGTATTTCAAATCTCAAACTAATGGGGCATAAGTTCCCTGCTTCTTTATACCCATAGTGAAGGATGTTCGTTCGATCAGCATCTAGGATCAACGACTCGATCTATCTGTAATGCAGCTCTTGTAGCTTATCCTATCCTTCCACTCGAATTTTATCCGACGACTGAAAAAACTTCGCATTCCGGGGAGTTCAAATCTCAAACTGATGGAGTGTAACCTCCTCGCATCTTTAGACCTGAAGTGAAGGATGTTCGTTCGATCAGGATCTTAGATTGACGGCTCGATCTGTCTGTAGTGCTTCTTTTCTATCTTATCCTATCCTTCCACTTCGAATGATCCGATGACTGACAGGAATTCGTATATTCGAACTCACGTCCTATTTACCTCACTTATCCTATCCTTCCACTCGAAAATGATCTGACGTCTTGACGAGAACTCGGGTTTGATATTCATACTATTCGCTCCTCCTCCTAAGCTTGCGCTATCGATCACTTGCTGACTGTTTTACATATTCTGCTAACTGATATACTTGTTGACATCAATGACAATCTCATTTGTGGTAATTCATCATTAAAAATAGATCATCACATCGACTGTTGACATCAATGACAATATATCTAACAATCTCCCCCTTTGTCATTGAGGTCAACACACTAATTTGATATACAAAACTCCCCCTATGATGATGATTTCTTTTTATGATGTTTTCCTTTTATGAAGTTTCTCTCCCCCTTTGACATCAATGGCAAAGGGTTTCTTCTCCTATGATCTGTCGGTATAATTACTTCTCTGACCACTGGTAACTCCTCCTGCAATCAACCTTTTTCTGTCATAACTGAATGATTCCTTCTGTTGTTGATTGTTAACTCCCCTTGAATAGGTTCCAACTGATGCATTATTTTCTTGAGAGATTTAGGTAGGAAGAAGGATCACTCCCAATTTTTTCCTGAGATATTCAAATACATCTCTGTTTAAGGGTTTTGTAAAAATATCTGCCACCCGTGGTAAATATTTGTATGTTACTGACCAGACTGAACTTTTGTAACTCTTCCTACATATATGTTTTGTTTGTCATAGTTGAATGGCTCCTTCTGTCAATATGCTTTCTCTCTGCTTCTGACTACTCTCCCCTTTGTTTCTGAAAAGATAGATCTTCTTGACAAGGTTTCATCCCCTGTTAATTTACTAACTTCTTATCTCAGTTGATTGGGATTTTTTGTGTTTCAAATGAGTAGTATTCTTAACACAAATTTTTGTAGTGATCGAGTTTTTTCAAAACTTAATCTAATCACTTTTTTATTTACTAACCAAAACTTCCCTGAATTTTTACTGACTGTTCTCCCCCTTTGTTTCTAAAAGGGTATCATTTTCTGACAGAGTTTATCCTCTTGTTATCTCTACAGAATGTCATGTACCTCATTTTGTACATCATAATGTTGCTTCTGTGGATGTCGTTGTCCTACTGGAATGGTGCACAATTGTAGCTCATATATTTCAGACATCCCTTGAATCTATCCATTGATTCTCATTGATATTTAACCATGATACTAGTTGTTTTTATATCATCCACTTTGACATCTACACTCTCAACAATCTTATGTAACCTAATATTGTAGCATATGTATTCTTTCTTGGTAGAGGCATTTCCAGGAAATATACCTTCATCATATATATCATCAATTTCCCTAGATTCTCATCAAGCCTTTTGATGTAACCCTTTCTTCCAAAGAATTTGAAGTATTTTACCGAATGAGCTCTTCAAAAAAATGGTTCACTAGGAGTTTTACTACTATTAATCCTGAGCTAACCTCTGTTCAATATGAATACTGATGTTCTTACAGATTCCCTCCAATATCAATACTAATTGATGGAATATCCATCATATAATTGTCTTCATTGAGCATAGTCTTTGCAACTTTCTGGATAGAGATCTTTTTTTTTTCTTTTAGAAGGAGTTTTGATGTACCATTAAAAAAGGATTGAAAGATTTCTGAGATAATCATCACTCAATTCTTTTTGTTGTTCTACCGTTGGAGATTCATCATCAACATCATTATTATGTGCACCAGAAGCTTCTTTATCTTTGTTTTGAGAATATTCCTTATTAGAATTTTTATCCTCCAAACTCATATTATTAACCTCATCAATTTCAGGAGCAGTATTTTCCTCATATTTCTTATTTGGTACTTGGGATTTTATTTTCCATGTCTTCTTATTTACTCTTGTTTTCATATTGTGTGAAGCATTTCTTATTGACTGTCTTCTTGAGTTCCAATAGTCATGGGATTTTTGACCATATCTACCACAACTATAGCATCTCATAGTGTAGCAATGTGTAGCAATATGTCCAACATGATTGCAGTTCCAACATCTTATAATGTTGTTGAACCTACCAACTTTTTTTTTCATGATTCCTACAATCCAAGGTTTTATGACCATACTCATTACAAGAAAAAAAATAGCAATTAAAAACACTCTCATACGTCCTTCGATTCATCCATGAAGGTGTCTTTATTCTAAACTTGGTTTGAGGTGTATGAGTAGCTTCAGAATGTCTACCTTGATCCGATCTTCTAAATGTTGTAATGTTGCTTTCATTCTTTGAACATGAAGAACCCGCATCATACTTGCTTTCCCTTTTTATAAAAGAAAGACTTGCATCAGATTTCTTGGGATTACTAATTTCTTCCTTGTTGTAGCCAAGACCAATGTTGTCATCCAAGATATCATCTAAGATCATAGAGTTACTTAAGAAATTGACTTGGGTGTTTGACTTCTCAACCTTCTTTCTAATATTCACAACTTTTTCTTCCATCTTATGACATGATTCTTCCCTTTTGTTCAACTGGTTCCTTACTACCTCTTCTCTTCTTTTGGCTTCTTCAAGTTGGACTTTAAGATTGACAAGGCTTTCCTTTAGTTATTTTATATCTACAAGGTTTTTGCTTGAGACATCATCTTCCTTCTTTTCTTCTTTTCCATCTAGTTGAATATTTTTCTCATATATGATTTTCTCATTGTGTTTAAGCATTTCCTTTATTTCCAAGATATGTTTTTGACTCTTTTCAATAAATTCTTTAGTGTATCCATGAAGATAGCTATAGTCTGAATCATTATGGTCATAAAGGTATTCACAGAGACTCCAATCAACCTTTTGTTTCGCCTTTGATGGTTATTCTTCTACTTCTTTCATGGGATAAATGATAACAGAACATTCTTCTATTGTATCTAAATATTCTTCTTTACATACAGGGGAGAATCCAATATCAACATTATTGCAATCAAAGGATTGTGGAGATTCATTACCTTTATTGATGGATGTGTCTTCTCTTTTGATTTGATACATCTTCTTGGGAGGATGAGTAAATTCTTTGGAGGTATCATCACTAGACATGTCATCCTCAACATCAATCTAAGTAATAGGACTTGATCCTTTCATTATGTGTGCGTGGTCATATCCAAGGCCAAATTTGTTCGAGGGAGATCTTTGTAGACCAAGAACTTTATCAAGGGTTTCAGTCCCTTTCTTGAATTTTTCAACAGTCTTAAGTTGATCCTTTAGTTGTTTACACCTTTGTTTATATTTTCTCAGTTCATCCAAAGCAATTTCAATCTCACCTTCCAGATTAACTTATGCTTCAATGTCTGAGTATTCTTCAGAAGAATCTTCATCACTAGAATTGTTGTAAACTGAAATCTGTTCTGATTGAAATTCTTCATTTGACTTCTCATCTTACTAGATGTATTTTATCTTGTCCCAAAGGTCCTTTGCAGAGTTACATTCACCTATCTTTTCTTTGACATCATCAGGTAATCCATCAAGGATTGTATTCATTTCCATTGAGTTACTTTTCATGCATTTCTTTTGAGATGGATTCCTTACTCTTATTGGTGGGAAGTAATGAGTGATTACTGAATTCCATACATCATGTCCCAATGCCTTCAGATGAATTTCTATTCTTGTACTCCAAAATATGTATTCTTATTTTCCATGTATTCGAGTTCCATTCTTACTGTAAATCTTTTGTCCATCCATGTGTGCTTAATTTGATCTTCCTTTCATTTTTTTAGATTGTTCTTAAAGGAACCCTTGCTCTAATAGCAATTGATGGAATATCCAGTAATACTGAGAGGGGGGGGTGAATCAGTATTTCCTACTTTTTATTTTTAACTTCATCCATATTAAGCACACATATTAATTATTCAATTAAGCAATATATGATGAACAACAAACCCTTATGAACACAATATTTTATCATGGAACCCAACAAGGAAAACCACCAACACTTTTCTATTAGTTGCAAAATTCCTTTTCTTACAAGTTACAAAGAAGGAATATATTCTTCCTTTTCAATCAACACCAACTGATCAGGATGCACCCACACCCTTATTCACCAGCACCAACTGGTAGGAGGTTAGGACCCCCTGTTTAGTCAGCTACAACTGAAAAGGAAGCACCAACTCCCTCTTTTCACCAGCACCAACTGGTAGGAGGATTCGACCCCCTGTTTAGTCAGCTACCACTGACAAGGAAGCACCAACTGGTAGGAGGCTTCGACCCCCTATTTAGTAAGCTACCATTGAAAAGGAAGCACCAACTCCCCTACAGGATCCAACCTGCCCTTGCACCACCCAACCACCCTTAGTTTATAATGAAATTCAATCTCTTCTACTCTTCATTGAATTTGACTCATGCAACTATTGTTGTAATTTCTACTTGTCTGTTGAAACCTTTTCTTGCATGGTATTTTGTATCAATTACTGGATTGTATAATTGTTGCTATACCTTATCCTATTTTTTATCTTCTAATATGAACCACAGAGACACACTTCTCACCATTTTTTTCTCGTTTATATAATCTTCAAACTGGTGTGAGATTTAAAACATCGTGTCCTTTTATTTGAACCATTGTACCTTTTCATTTAAAATGATAATCCAAACTTCAATTAATATCATTTTTCCTTTTATTCTTTATTCAGATTTTCATGATTTATTCTCTTTTAATCATGACTGTGTATCGGTTCATTTTTGTCATGAGTTGATCACAAACATGTATCGACTCATTAGATCATACTCATGTTTCTGTTGTGTTCTCTGTTCACCAACAGACCATATTCGATCATATATCGATTATTTGTATTGTTCTGGTGTAACTCTTTGTCAAATGAAATCTATATGAGGAGCTCCCTTCAAACCATTTTCATATGACCAATGGTGTAGAACCATAGGCTTAGCAATTTAGGCAACACATTATAATATTCCCTTTAAAATCTCTTTACCATATGACCAGTGACTGTGACCTCACATTTAGGCGAGACGAGTGCTTGAGTGTTTATCCATTTCAATGGTTACGATTCGATCTTTTGATGAGATGAACGACTGACATAATTTTGGCACTTTCCCCTTCGAGTCTTCATGACATCCAACCTTTCAAAATTCTTGACTACGATATCGCTGAAAGGATTGAACGGCTCACATTATATCTTGGAACCAGATCAACGGTTATATTTGATCCTTACAGCTATACTTTCACTCCTTAATCTGACGACCATGACTTAATCAAGCATTGAGATGGATGGCCATCATTTTCTCCGGATCTCTAGACTCCGAAGATATCAAATATCAAACTTATTCACTCCTCAGAACGTCAATCTCCCAGAGCTATCAATCTATTGACGCATGTCCCTTTCTCGATCAATGGTCGAGATCCTTTCACATCTCTAGGCTTCAGAATTCTCAAGCCTCAACTCTCACTGGGTATGATCAATGGTTGAGAACACTTCCGAAGCGATCTTTCAGATCGGATAACTTATGTCCTCTTCGGGACTTCGACGTTCGGGACTTTCAATTCTTAAACTCTCGTCTTCTCCCAAATTTCACCCGGATTTCATGACCAAGCGACACGTGTCCTCTTTAATCCAAAGGCTATCCTTCGCTCCAGGAATCCCGGAGTTGTTTCACCCGAAGTTAACGATCCGTTGACACATACACTCCTATTGTGTAAATCATCAACGATGGACACCGCTTGTTGTCGGTTAACTCTTCCACTTACACTATCCTTCCACTATATTAGATCGACAATCATGAATGTTCCCGAAGTGATATTTCATATCAGACGTCTCGTGTCCACTTTGGGTCTCCATCATTCGGGACTTCGAGACATTGGGTGAGTGCAGTGGTAAAAAATACGGAAGAAAAACTCCCGGAGTGATGTAACTACTTATGTCACTTGATGACGCGTCATGAGCCAAGTAGCTGCCATGTGTCACTCGTATTTGTGATTTTCATGTACCTGAAATGCTTAATCAACTTGACACTTGTTAGTGTCTGATTGCGCCATGTGTCATTGTTGATGTGGTTCGTTGATGTGGATCTCCCATATGTCCCTGCTAACGAGGTTCATTGACATGGATCTCCCACAAGTCTTTGCTAATGTGTTCTGCTGACCAACAGTCCCGATCCAACCATCCTTGTTTGTCCTCCAAATCCAACAATCCTTATTCACTTTGGATTTTCGGGCTCTGGGTATTTCAAATCTCAAACTGACGGGGTGTAAGTTCCTCGCTTCTTTATAACCAAAGTGAATTTTGTTCGTTTATCAGGTTCTTTAGATCAATGGTTTGATATATTCTGCAATGCAAATCTTGTAGCTTTATCATATCCTTCCACTTTAACACGATCCGATGGTCTTTATTCACTACGGATTTCCGAGCTTCGGGTATTTTAAATCTCAAATTGACGGGGCGTAAGTTCCTCGCTTCTTTATACCTATAGTGAAGGATGTTCATTCGATCAAGATCTAGGATCGATGACTCGATCCATTTGTAATGCATCTCTTGTAGCTTATCCTATCCTTCCACTCGAAGTTGATTCGACGGCTAACAAAACTTCACATTATGGAGATTTCAAATCTCAAACTGATGGAATGTAACCTCCTCACATCTTTAGACCCAAAGTGAAGGTTGTTTGTTCGATAAAGATCTTAGATTGACGGCTCGATTGGTCTGTAGTGATGCTTTTCTGGCTTATCCTGTCCTTCCACTTAGAATGATCCGACGACTGACGGGTATTCAGATATTCGAAATCACAGCCTCTTTACTTCACTTATCCTATCCTTGCACTTGAAAATGATCTAACGTCTAGACGAGAATTCAGTTTTGATCTTCATACTATTCACTTCTCCTGTTTGCTCCTCCTCCTGAGCTTGCGTTATCGATATCTTTCTCACTGTTTGACATCTTCTGCTAACGGATATAATTTTTTACATCAATGACAATCTCATCTATGGTAATTCATAATTAACAATAGATCATCACATCAACTGTTGACATCAATGACTATATATCCAACATTAGCTACATCTTTAAGTTAGTTGTTTTGTTTCTATAGGTTGTTTATGATGAATCAAATACAATGTTTTGTTTCTACACGTTGTAGTATCATACGATGATGAACCATGTCCACTTGGGATGGACAGATCACTCCTTTCACATGTATCATGTTTCGAGTTAAATATTTTTTAAATGTGAATTTTTTTATATATTTTTGTTTTCAGTTCACACTTTTGTACTAATACAAATATTATAAATGTGTATGTAGGTTGGTTCATTCACTACTAGGTCGCTTGTACCACCACCATTCCATTCACCACATCTATTGATGTTTGCCCCATCATTTTTCCTTGGCTACAAGGAAATTTCAATCCTTGGCCACCCTACAAAATCTCTTGGCAAACCACTTTCAACCCGAAGGGTTTTACCATCGCTTGTACAACCTATGGGGGTTTATCACCGCCCACCCCCACCAACTTTTCCATACCATCCATTTTTAATCCCTAGAAAAAGCTCCATGTTAAGTATATAACCCGTTATTAATCCTTAGATATTGAATTATTACATTTCAAGTGTTATATGTGTATGTAAGCTAGAACCCTTCAATGTACCCTTTCATTATAATTGTACCTTTTGTTCCCTATATATATATATATATATATATATATATATATATATATATATATATACATACCAAGGAGACCTAGTTTTAGGATAATCACATATCATCTCATCATGTCTTATGAATTTGATATATTGTACAAGGAGGTTTCCCCCTCAAATTCGGTTGTATTCATTGACATTTTATCATTTTTAAGGTGTTGGATCATAACATTTGGTATTAGAGCATCGATCCTAGGGTTTTTCTGCTTCAAGCGATTCATATTGGAATTTTTTCTATAACTATTTTTATGGGATGCATTAGGAGGCATATCAAAGTACCTCTGATACAAATTTTAGGTTCTAGGTTGTTATACTTTCATAGATATTGCCTATGGAAGATAGGGTTTTTCATTTATCTCGAATTTAGATTTAAACGAGTCATCTTGGGATTTTTGATATAAATTTTCTTCTAGATTTTTTAATATTATGAAATGTTTTGGAGACTAAGGAGACACGTCATAATATAGGTGGTCAAAATTTTAGGTTCTATATCGTTATTTACAATTTTAGATACATAGTCCATGGAATACAAGGTTTGTGACTAATTTTGAAATCAATTATCTTGGCATTTTCACTATAATTTTTTTCAGTGAAGTTTCAAACTCCAAAATTTTTATAATCCTGATTTAACATAGTGAAGCACATGTGGATTTTTTTTTGTATTATGAATCATTATATTTTATGATATATTTCTTTTGGAAGTTAGGGTTTTTGCACAATTTATTTTCTAGTCATTTTAAGAGTTTTTTTTGTGGTTAACAAGCTCATTTCAAAAAAGAAAATTTAGAGACATGTTCCATCATATTTAAATAACACAATATCTATCCTTCAGTGGGTAAAACTATGTTTAGGGAAGAATACATGCAGGAAATACACATAGTTTCACGTGGTTGGAAACATATTGTTTCACCTGGTTGGAAACTCCTACTGTTAAGCCCTAATTGGGGCATATTATATTAGTAATGTTATTTTATTTATGTCGGCTTTAGGCCATTAGTTGTAATTATACCTCCTAGTCTCCTATATATAGCAAGGAGACATTTTCATTTTGAATCATCTTGTACTTGAACATTTAAGTGGGGTAAAAGTGTTAGAATATAGAAGATGGTGTGCTCGTTTTATCATTGACGATACCTTCGTCACCCAACCATAGGCCGAAGCCTCCCTCCGAGCACCTTAACCTTGACTGAGAATTCCTCCGGAAGAAAACCATAGGCTAGATAGCCAAACAAAGAGTAGCGCACCTTTCCCCAAGGATAGCGCATCACAAAAAGATGATCAGATAGTCCAAACCCTAACCAAGAGATATTCAAGCCAATATTGAGAACTAGTTGTTGCTGCAGCTGCACCTGCAACTCTCCTCCAAACCTGTGCACAAGACTGCAACTGCAGTGCACACCAACTGGGAAAACTGCGATTCTGAGATGTTGCAAATGAGAAATGGTGCCCTGTATTTATAGTAATCCTGCCAGTTTTGTTGGGGCTGACTTCTCCTTTTGGGTATGTGTCTGTTCAGTATATTATTGTTATTTTTGGCTGACTTCTTCTCTTGGAGGCTAATAGCCTAATATAAATTATCTTCTTGAGCCGACAAGGCTTCTAGCGTTATTAGCCAACTCATTAGGGTTTCTCTTTCTTCCCGGAGTCTTCTATTCTCATCAGGTTCACACGTGGGGGTAAATACCTCCCGCAGCTACCATAATATTAGAAAAAAGGAGGTTTCCCCCTCGAAGAGGATTATTATCTGAAATTATCTCTTTTTCAAGGCGTTGAGTACTTTTTCTTAGGTTTTTCTATGCTATATTGATATTTGGTTCTTAACATATGGTAACAGAGCTCAAGGTCTTGGGGTTTCGCTGCTACATATGAGACAACTTGGAATTTTCTCTATAACTATTTTTCTACAATGTTTCATAAGGAATTTCTTGGAGGATACTTAGTAGATGGATCAAGGTACGTTGGGTTAAAATTTCAGCTCCTGAGGCCTTATACTTTCAGAGATACAACCTATACAAGATAGGGTTCTGGAATCATCCTGAAATAAGTCATTGCAGAATTTTTACTATAAATTTTTTTTTGTAATGTTTCAGACCCTGAACTTCAGAGGATATTCACAGAAATTAGTAAGGTATCTGTGGTAAAAATTTCCACTTTTGGGTCATCTTAAATTTGTATATACACCCTGTGTAAGATAGGGTATATGACTAGTCCTATTGACTAGTCTCAAGAAGGTGTTCCATGTGAAACAACCATAAATTATTCCTAGAGTATCCAAATTGAGTGGGACTAGTTTCATTGGATCGTGGACAATCTGTAGTATTTCTGGTACAATTTTCAAAATTTTATATCAATTATTTTGTGCGGGGCACGCTATACAAGTGAGATATCCTGGAAAGGACAAAAATCAGCAAGTTGTGGGGAAGTTACCGTAAATTCAACTTGGCACATCCAATTTTGATCAAACATGTGGCATTGCAGAGAAGAAATATCAGAGAACTACATACAAGAAATTTTCATACCTAGAAGGGCCAAAACTTGGGAGATACAATAGAAGAAAAATTGTCTAGCAGAACCACCTCAAAATCAAGGTTCAAAAGTGATACTTGGCAAACATGCCACCCAAAAAGGGAACTTCTACACCAAATAAGCCTCCAGACAATCCTACTTGGACTCTTGATGAAGGTGAAGAAATGCGTAGGGACATAATTTATTTACAAAAGAAGATAGTAACAAAAGATGAACTACAAGAGATGATGGAGGGTTTAAAAGGGGAGATCATGGAAGTATTGAAAATTTTTGTACCAGAGAAGACACCTGAAAGTGAAAATGCATCCCATGAAATTCATGATGAGGACACAAGGAAGGTGAATCAAGAATGGAGAAACTCCAACTTTGGTTTGAAGACCAGCCACGTTCCTAAAATCAATATGAAGAAGTTTGATGGCAAGGACCCAAACACATGGATACTTCAGATGGAGCAATTCTTTGATCTCCATAATGTGCCACATACACAAAAGGTACAAATTTCTTCTTTATATTTAGAACCTAATCAATTTGTATGGTATCGATGTCTTTGTTCTCGCAAATCACTCGTCACTTGGACAATTTTCATGGAAGAAATGATAGAACACTATGAGGATACAAGGAGAAATACCTTCTTTAGCCAATTAATCAATCTCAAGCAAAAGGGTTCAGTTACCGAGCACATTGAGAACTTCCAAAGATTGAATATAAAGGTAACCGATATTCCATATGAGCACTTGATTGATGTATTCATAGAAACTTTAAAGGATAACATTCAACATGAGGTTCGTCTTTGGGAACCCAAATCATTGGAGAATGCATTTAAGGTGGCAAGAAATGTTGAAAGTAAAAATATGGCTATGGCTACTAGAAGGACCAATCCTAACATCTATAGAGA
>ML778574.1:441510-478254 GCA_009831015.1 Picea engelmannii
TTCCATCACTTCTTCTCTAAAAGAAAAATCTAAGGTTCAAGCAGTGGAAGATCACATCGAGAATCAACAACAAGTTCTCCAAATCTTAAAGGACAACCTGACCATGGCATAGAATCGCATGAAACAACAAGCAAATCAACATCATAGTGAAAGAAGTTTTGAAGTAGGGGATTGGGTGTTTTTAAGACTACAACCATACAAACAGATGTCCCTCAAGCAAGACAAGAAGGATAATAAATTATCACCAACGTAATATGGCCCTTATAAGGTGTTGCAAAAGATTGGTACTATGGCATACACATTTGAGTTGCTTGCATCTTCACGAGTACACCCAATTTTCCATGTTTCATGCTTAAATAAGCTTATAGGCGACAAGATCCCAGTTCAAACTATATTTCCAGAACTTGACGTGGAAGGAAAAATCATATTGGAGCTTGAAGCCATCACTGACACAAGAATTCACCAGCTGAGGAATAGATCCATTTTAGAGTATCTCATTAAATGGAGGAAACTACCGGCTGAAGATTCAACTTGGGAAGATGAGTCTTTTATACAGAAGCATCCAGAGTTACTCAAGCATTGCGGACAACACTTGTCTCAAGGGGAGGGTCATGTTAAGCCCTAATATTGGCTCATTACCCCTTAATTGGGGCATATTATATTAGTAATGTTATTTTATTTATGTCGGCTTTAGGCCATTACGTGTAATTATACCTCCTAGTCTCCTATATATACCAAGGAGACATTTTCATTTTGAATCATCTTGTACTTGAACATTTAAGTGGGGTAAAAGGAGGTTGCCCCCTCGAAGAGGCTTATTATTTGAAATTATCTCTTTTTCAAGGCATTGAGTACTTTTTCTAAGGTTTTTCTATGCTATATTGATATTTGGTTCTTAACACCTATAACCCTTGTTTGTGCCCCTTTGAGTAGTACCACATTAGAAAGTACCTATATATAAAATCTCACTTCCACGTACCTTTGGGTATATAGAATTCCCCTAAGTATACCTGAAACTAGCCTTATATAATATATTTGGTTGTCTTGTTTCAATAACACATCGAGAACAACACTTAGAGAGACCACTCTCTAGTACTTAGGTAGTTAGGTAGTATGGATAAGGGCATGGTTGAGCCTCCTTAATTAGTTCCCTGATATATTGGGATGAGTATTATTGTTGGATTCCAGATGTATATCAGAGAGATATAGCACCTAACAATCCATTTTCCTTAGGACCCAATAAAGTTTTTCCATGGCTTCAAGGAAAGATCCAAAAATTAATTCACCACTTAAACCTCTAGAAATATCCTCCATGACTATTGAATAAAATGAGTATATTTGTTGGCATAGAGGTAGGCCCAGGGTTAAACGCTTCAATAGTGCACCAACAAAACCCTAACTATCGACCCTTTCGGCAACACCTGCGAAGCAGATGAAGTCTCACCTGAGGTAGAGGTAGGGGGGTTGTAGGACTCAAGTGTCTACAACCTAGATGGGACACAGATCTGTGATTACAACACTTAACAAAGAACTTATCTAGTCAATATGCACCAATTCATAAATCCCATTCGCATCATAGCTTAAACCCTAAATATAGAACAACGCAATAACAACCAAGATCAAGTACTTTCCAATCAGTTAGCACATAGCATTAACTCAGATCTAGCATTCATTTACCATCAATATAGAACTAAGCATCCATACATATATCTAACATACATAAATATCAATACACTAATAGATAAATAGCATAAAAAATATCAACAATATTGCACAAAGAACATCAACACAGGATATATGTGGTTCACCCCACCGTGGGGCTACGTACACCAACTCTTCTTCTTCTATATTAGTCTCCTTCAATATTCTTACAGACACAAAACCATAAAGCCAATTTCACACTGGATAGGTGATCTGTGTACAGTGCACTAGATCCACCTTGCTCAAAATCATGTCTAGGCACAAAGCCTTACGTAGTCTGTCTACACAGAGCCTCTTACAATCACTTGCACTTAGCTCTACAAGTCTTGACACACTCATGCATTAAGCCCATGATCCCCCTTTTTACTTACATCTCCTATCTACTTATTTATACATTACAAAAAGGGCCTAAACATGGGTAAGACCCATGGGCCGACATCCCATACTCGTTACATAAACCTTAAAATCCCAAAAATCCCACAAAATGGGCGAGATCCCGCAATCTCCATTCGCCTAGGCGCTCCGTCTTTGACCAGCCTATCGAAGTCCCAAAAATGGTCAAACATGACCAACATTTCCTCAAAACTTGGTCGAGGGCCAACAGGCCCCCAACACTCAACTGTGACTTGTCCCGAGTCACTCTGATCTGGGTAATACCACTATGAAGACCTCGAGCTTAGCTCAAGTTTCCTCAACTTGTTGCTTCTCCAGAGCTTCCTGCTCGGAAAACTCCCAAATTAATTGCTCGGTGGTAGGCCCTTCCAGGCATTTTTCTACTGTTGCGACCACCTATTCCAACTATGATCCTTGTCCCTTGATCTCTTCAAAAAGTGTGCAGGCTTCGTCCTGCACCGGTTGGAGTCTCTGTGTCACCTCCATAACTCGTCTCTAGATGGTAGTGAACTGTTGTTGAACTGCGCATTGCTCCTGTGACTTCTTCATTTTCTCAATTGCAGTAAGCAGCTTCAGCTCTACTTGGACTGTGGACTCCTACTTCTTCGCCTCATGGAGCTGTGCTTCCAATTTCCTCAGCTTCGGGTCTTCTGCAAGGTGCTCATACGTCTGTCACTTTGATTTCTTAATTTCTTACATTCTGAGGCCAACGCTCTAATTCTTTCTACTGCGCTCCTGGAAGATTCTTCCCTCTGATCTCGCACTTCTTTCAGGGTGCTAGGTACTACTTGGATTTTTAACTCTATAATCCATGCTTGAAGCTACTGAATGGATTAGACGAGCTTCCCCACTTGCATCTCAGTTGAGTCTGATTCCTCCTGTTCCAATCCTGCTACAGAGCAAAGTGCTCTAGATACTACCTCCTTGACCACAGTCTTCTCTGCAAGCAGCTGGTCTTTTTCTTCCTGCATCTTTTCTTTGTTCTCCTCTACATCGCCTTAATTTCACTTTTATCTTGCTATGCAAATCGAAGTTTCTCTAAGGCCTCCTCCTTTTATTTCTTTAAGGCCTCTATTGTCTGTTCCTTTTCTTCCTGGGCTCAACGAAGTCGAGCCTCTGTGGCATCTACTAATCTTCTCAATTGGGTGGACTCATCCCCCAATCCTGTAGTTTCTGATGGAGAAGGCGCAGTAGGTACTGCGTGGCTCAAATAGATAGCTTGATGTATGTCTTTGAGTTCCTTCTCTATTTGTTCATACATCAACTCTTGCTTTGCTCCATGTTTCTATAAGATGTCTTTTGAAGAATCTTCTACAACTGTGATGATGAGCTCGATATTTTCCACTGTGAGCACATTCTATGAAGGAGGCTTATTGGCTCGAGACTTATTTCGTGTTGAGGGTTTCTGTGGAGAAACCTTTCTTTTCTTTGACGTCTCGGCCTTTGTAAGGGGATCCTTTAGCGGTGTAACGTCGCCATTTTCTTGCTTGTCTCATTCTTCTTCCCGGTTTACTTCGTCTCCTCCTCCTCCTGTAGGTGGGTCAGGCATAGTTTCCTCCAATGCATTGTCCTTCTCCTCACTATCTATGTCCTGCACTTCCTCCTTTTTATTCTTTTTCTTTATGCTACTCGGTCCATGATACTCAGTCCGGGTGACCAAAGGGATTTCGATGATGTCGGGGTTAGACAGCTCTACATCTTCGACCGGTACCAGGAATTCTGCAAGCCACTCCTTAGTGATCTCAGCCACGTCTTCATAGGTCAATTTATAGTAGGAATTTATCTCCTCCTTACTTTCAATCCTACGCGCGGTGATGTAGATGAAGTGTCGGTCTACAAGAAACTTTTCTAGTGGCCTGTATTGATGCAAGGTATTCAGTGTCATTCGGGGGAATGATTCAATGCCACGCTTCAACTATAGATATTAGGTATGGAAGACAACATTCGACTGCCACTGCTTCTCCATATCATTCTTATACCACAAGGTGGAGAACCTTGCGGCCAATGACTCGGATGGTTCGACTTCAGGGAATGTTGCTCCTTCCAGCATCTTCCAAGAAACGAATGCAATGAGCACCAGTAACCAACTGAAGTGGAATTTGTACCCTTTGTCTTGCGCTTTTTGGAAGTCCTTCTCAAACTCATTGACGAGGTAACTCACCTAGTTCATCTGCATTCCTTCGACACACTTCCCTGCGAGGTCCACTACGAATCGTGTGACTTGTGTCAGACATTTCTTTCTCGTGAGCTTGCCAGTGATCAACTAACAAGCTAGGTGCAATGCACTATCTTGGATGGAGGCTACCTTGTAGCCTCTCTTCCCCTTCTACACATCGCCATAGGCCTCCTTGATCCGATCTGCCAGGGAGTGATCTGCAGCCTTCCCTGGGTAGAATAGTTGAGGTTTCGGTCCCTGCATGCTCAATCCAGTGATCAGGTGGATCAACGTCGGATCCACAGTCACACGCCTATCTAACTAGATATAACCTCCATGGTAGCATGACATGAGGATTTTAATGCACGCGTTAACCTCCTGATGTCTATCCAAGTGGGGGATCTTCATCACGTTTAAGATTGTCGATCGCACGATCTCATTAATACATGACTGGGGAACTATCTTGGGCTTCTTTACAGTCATCTTCTTCAGGTACCTATGTGGTGCAAGCATCACATAGTTCTTTCAGTCTCCAAAGTTGAAATCACTGATCTTGAGAGCTGGGATCAATCCCAACTGTGGTCCGACTACGCGTATCCCCTTCGGGAGGTACGAAGTGATTAGCATGTACTCAAAATCACATGGGATTCTATCATGATTAACCTCGCCATCCAAATGCAGGATGTAGTCGGGCAAGACTGACGGTATCTGCTTCACTTTCACCAGATCGTCGCAGTGCTTTCTCCTTTTCTCAGTCGCAGTTCGGCTAGAGCGACGTCTGATCGAGGGGGATGCTTTCAATCCTCTTGTCGATGATGCTTGTATCCCTACAAACATGACTCTCTCATCCATAAGGTCTATCAAAATCTCCTCCATAGATTTATCTAGTGTGCTATGCTCGCCCGACATTCACACTTGTAATAAAACAACTCGAAAAGGTGAACGAACACTCAAGGTAATCAAATCAATGGCGAGGTATAGACAACACAACATGGTATGAAATCAATTCTCTTGTTAGCTCATATATCTTGGTTTGCAAAAACTGGTCCCGACGCAGCATCCCATGGATTAAATAAGCAATATCGTAATGGATTCCTCCAATGGGTAGGAATGCCTCAATCAATACGATTCCATGGCGCGGTCTCAACAGTCCAAGAACGATCTTTCCAGAAATAACTGCATTTATATCTATTCTGGAGTGTCATTCTAACAGTTGGGACACCTCCAACGGTCATATAGCTTCGCCATGGCGAATTTCCATTCTGCACGGTTTTGCTATTTCGGTGAGGTTCAAGTTTTTCAAGCCTTCCTTCTACGAATTACTCTCTAGAACTTTTTGCATTTTTTCTAGCTTTGCTTTCTTCTTACTGAGATTTCTTGCCTTCTTTCCTATGATATGATTCTTTGGGTTCCTCTTTCCATTCTTATTCTTATCTTCTCTTATCATAGCAACTTCGTACTGTGGAGGGTCTTTCAAAGGGTTCGAAGGTAATACCTCTTCTCTTACTATTTCTAGGGTGGGTGCTCTTCTCTCCTGCATGGTCAGGTTCTTTAAGCCTTCTTTTTTTCTTTTGACTTTGATAGCTAACTCTCTGGTCCGCTGTTGCTTCGACTTACCCTCTTGTTCTTGTATCAGTTGCTCTATTTTTCTATCCATGAAGTCCCTTAATTCTTTCTTTTTATGTTATGTAGCTTCTTCCTCTGCTTTCCTTAAGATCTGATCTTTCACAATCCAGGTCTTTCCTAACAAAAGTGCAAAAGGGGCATTGCTCTCGACAAACTTAATGACTTCAAATTCTTCTTCGGTCGATGTGCCATGAGAAATCATAGGTACATTAGTAACTCTTCCACATAGGGTTATCATCTTTCCTTTAAACAATCCTATCCCTCCCAATGAAGGAACCATAGCAGGCCTTCCCAAAATGTGCACATGTCTTTATTCATCCAATACACAGTCTATGTCGAAGTCTCCTATTCTTGTTTCTATGCATTGCTTCTCTTTTAAGATCTTTGGTAGACTTGTGTCTTTGTGATCATTCAGTGTTTCTTTCATTTGTAATAATATAGTCTCTAATTATGCCTGGTTCTCAAACGTATCCTTAGTCTCTTGACCTTATTTACAGTTTTCTTGTCCCATGTTCATATTTTCAACTTTGGCAATCATTCCAGGGCAATTCTCAACTTTGTGACCAATAACTTTACAACAAAGACAAATATGACCTATACAAGGGAATTCCTTATCAAGATGTATCAGTCTTCTGCAATTATAACACAGTGTCAATGTTGTCTTTCTTTTAAACGATCCCCAACCTTTCCTGTATTGCACACTGGGATCACAGTGATGGACCTGCAATCTGCAAAGATTCTTTCTAGGTTCTTGCATCCACTTGTTAGTCCAAAAATTATTTCTATGCATAGGGATAACATATCTTTCACTATCTCTATCAAATTTATTCACATCAACTCTTTCTTCTAGTCGTGCCCTATTTTTCATACTAGGACAAAATCTATCAAACATACCTAGATTCATACTTTCGAAGAAACATTTTCCACTTATCTTACCTTTATCAGAGCACAAAGATTTAAGATCTTACATCTTTTCTTCAGATCGGATTTCTTTTCTTAGCACAAAGCTTCGCAAGTCAAGTAGAATATTGTGCATTACAACAACATATCTACGCGTAGAGCTTTCTCTTTTCTTTAGTTCCCAGCAATCATAGTTTCAATTCTCGGCAACAAAACCATTTGTTGGCACTGGGGAAGACTCAGGGTTCAACGCTTAAAAAATGCACCAACAAAACCCTAACTATCGACCCTTTCGGCAACACCTAGGAAGCAGATGAAGTCTCACCTGAGGTAGAGGCAGGGGGGCTTGCAGGACTCAAGTGTCTACAACCTAGCTAGGACACAGATTTGTGATTACAACACTTAACAGAGCACTTATCTAGTCAATATGCATCAGTTCATAAATCCCATTCACATCGTAGCTTAAGCCCTAAATATAGAACAACGCAACAACAACAAAGATCAAGTACTTTCCAATCAGTTAGCACATAGAATTAACTCATATCTAGCATTCATTTACCATCAATATAGCACTAAGAGTCCATATATCTATATAACATACATAAATATCAATACACTAATAGATAAACAACATCAACATAGGATATACGTGGTTCACCCTAGCATGGGGCTGCGTCCACATACTCTTCTTCTTCTTTATTAGTCTCCTTCAATCTTCTCACAAGCACAGAACCATAAATCCAACTTCGCACTGGACATGTGATCTATGCATAGCGCACTAGATCCACCTTCCTCAAAATCAGGTCTAGGAACAAATCCTTACACAATTTGTCTGCACAAATCCTCTTACAATGACTTGCACTTAGCTCTGCAAGTCTTGACACACTCTAGTTATGCACTAAGCCCATGAACCCCCTTTTTACTTACATCAACTATATACTTATTTATACATTACAAAAAATGCCTAAACATGAGTAAGACCCATGGGCTGACATCCCATACATGATACATAAACCCTAAAGGCACAAAAATCTCGCAAAATGGGTGAGATCCCGTGATCTATGCTCGCCTGGGCGCTCTGTATTTGACCAGCCTGTCGAAGTCCCAAAAATGGTCAAACATGACCAACGTTTCCTCAAAACTTGGTCAAGGGCCAACAAGATTGTTAGGGACCTAACCTCCCTAACCCCTCACGTAGGTAGAATAATATATTTCCATGTAATAAAGGCCAATATTAATCAAGGCCTAAAAACAAGGAAGAATAAGTAAAATGTAAGAAGACCTAATAGAAGCTTCCACATCTAGAAGGATCTTCCTATAGATTGTTCTTTTGGATAGATATATTTAGTATAAATATAAGTAGAGGGTATGAGAATTTTTGTCTTGATGAATTATCGTAATAGAGCTCTACTCTGCTGGAGGTTTCTCCCTTGAAGAGGCAAGTGAACATTGTTTCCTATCAATAAAGGTATAATTTTGGTGTTGTGGTTCCATATAACTTGTTGTTTCATTTTTATCTCTAAAGTATTTCCATATTTTGTTGCTATTACAATGTTATTCTCTGCATTATTTATCTTTTATGCTAATATAATAGACATGTTACCTTACAAGTGGTATCAAAGCACTTTCCTCAGCAGAAAATTGTGGATTAATTTTTTTCAGGGTAGAGACATATTTTGGCATCTTAAAGCTACAAAGATCTATCGTTACATGCATAAACCCACGGTCGGGGAGTAATACATGTAGGAAATATAAGTGGTACTTAAGAGCACATCTATTGGCCACCCTTGTAACCCCTGTTGGTACCCTTTTGAGTGGTAGCACATTAGACAACACTTGTATATGGATCGACCTAGATCTCCTGAAGCCCTCTATAGATAAACCGATTGGACACCTAACTATTATAGTTCCACCGAGAATAACACTCGGAAATATACTCTCTAGTACCTAGGTAGTCGGGTAGTATGGATAAGGGAACGGTCTAGCTTCCTTAGTTGGTGCCCTCGGATATTGGGCCGAGCACTATTGTTGGACCTCACACGTACATCAGAGAGCTATAGCACATGGAAAAACCTTGTCTATTGAACCCTTGAATACCATAACCCTCGGGAAGGAAACATAAACATAATAGATAATACCTATTTCCACACAACTGTGCCTCCTGCATTATGGTTGCGAAATTACTACATATTTCTTCCTATTAAGAATTTGGCATTTCAACACTATAGTATTCTTCAACTCAGATTATTACTCAGCAAAAGTAAAAAAAAAAAAATTGGATCCTTTTGGCACCATTATTTGAGCCCTATCCCATTGAATTCCTCTCTTCTCCCTTATCACAGTCATACTTATCATTCTTCAGAAAATTGTTTTTCCAGTGGACTCGACCCCCTTCCGACACCCTTATTTGGGCCTTACCCCATTGGATTCCCCTCCTTGCCCTGATCATACTGATACCCTTCACCCATAATCCATTTTATGTGTGGTCCCACCAATCCCTTCTTTTTTTCCCTCTTCATCATGGCCCACAGTCGTAGCCAGAACTTGGAAGCCCGCTTCAATTCCTTGTCCTCTACTTTCACAAAGACCCAACAAGAAGTGCAGCAACTTAGTGCCAATATTTCCACCATCAATAAAAACATGCATTCCTTCATATACAAAAAAATGCAAACCATCAATCAGGACCTCACTACCCATCTTGCATCCTTCACTAACATGATTTGCACCAAGCTGAATATCCCTATAGATCTTCCCTCCTCTGACCCACCTTTGCACTCTGAAGGTGAAACTTCCTCTAATTCATAGACATTTCAACCCCATCAATTTCAGCGTGACCTGTGCCTTCCGCATGTGGATGTGAACAAATTTGATGGCTCAGATCCCACTGGATGGGTAACTCAAATGGAACATTATTTTTATTTGTATGGCATTACATATGAGTTGGCCAAACTCCGGTATGGTCTTCTTCATCTAGATCAAGAACGTTGGAAATTATGGCAATGGAGAATTTTTTTTCGCCAAGGGTATGTGGCTTGGACACAATTTGTGGCATAGATTTGAAACTAACGCCAACCATTTAGTCAGTTTGAAAAATTTGAAACAATCTAGCATAGTGGAATAATTTATAGCTTCTTTTGAGCGATTAGATTTCAGTACAGAGGGCGTGTTTGATGCTTTTTTCTGAGAATGTTTTATCAGTGGCCTCAAGGATTATATTCATGCCCATGTCCTCATGTCTTGGCCTTAGAGTTGGGTGAAAGATACGAAAAGAGCTAAGGAAGCACAACATTTTGTCTCTTCTCAAACCAGAAAACCCTCCTTTATTCCTCGCCCAAAACCAATCACTCCCACTCCTCCTTCCACTCTACTAAAGATACAGAAATTGACCAGGAAAGAAACGGTTGAACGCCAACTCAAAGGAATTTGTTATAACTGTGATGAGAAATATTTTCCTGGGCATAAATGTAATTAAAAGTCTTTTTATGGCCATCTCCAAGGATGTTTTGGAAGACGATGTTTAGGCCCCCCCTATCGCCAAGTCACCTGAACCCATTGACATGGCCCCATCCTCCAACGCTCCTGAAGTTGAATTGGTCATGTCCTTGAATGCTCTCATTGGATTCTCCACTCCCCAAACCCTCAAGCTAATTGGTTACGTTAAGCATCGGAAGGTCTTCATGCTTATTGAAAGTGAAAGAACCCATAATTTTATTCATCACCGCATTCCCCAAGAAACTAATTTCTATATATGTGCAGTCAATAATTTTTAAATAATGATTTCCAATGACGAGTCCATGAAATGTGGGGGGTGTTTTGAAAATATGAATCTCCAAATTGGTTAGTACCACACGAAATATCATATGTTTTCTATCGACATGGGCGGTTGTGACATTGTGTTAGGTGTTGAAAGGATTAGGACTCTAGGTCCCATTCTCATGGATTTTAAGGAATTAACCATGAAATTCAACCAGGAGGGCCAAAAGAAATAAGTTCCAAGGCATCACCATCAGTTCCTCAGAGATCATCAGTTCCCATCAGATGGAAAACCTCTTAAAAAAAGGTCATTCTGCCATTATTTCCAAACTCCATTCCATTCACACCACTGATACACCCTTTGTTTCGTAGGCCCTCCAATGCATCCTCTCCAAACATCAAGCTATTTTTTCCACTCCCCATGGAGTTCCTCCTTCTCGTGGTTTTCATGATCATTCAATTCCCCTTGTCCTCGACATCCTTCCTCCCAATGTTTGTCCGTATCGTCATCCCTTTTCCCCAAAAAATAAAATTGAGAAAATTGTTGAAGAATTTCTCAACACATGTGTTATCCATCCTAGTACTAGCCCCTACTCTTCTCCTGTGGTCATGGTCCTTAAGAAACAAGGCTCTTGGTGCATGTGTCTTAACTTCTGCACCCTCAACAAACTCACCATAAAAGACAAATTTCCCATTCCTGTCATTGATGACCTCTTGGATGAATTGAGAGGTTCCCAGTTCTTTACTAAACTTGATCTTCATTCTGGCTAACACTAGATACATATGAATGAGGAAAACATTCCTAAGACTGCCTTTCGAACTCATGTGAGTCACTATGAGTTTTTGGTAATTCCTTTTGGCTTGTGTAATGCTCCCTCCACTTTCCAAATACTCATGAATCATGTCTTCCGTCATTTTGTCTTAGTTTTATTTGATGATATCCTCATCTATAATAAATCCTGGAAAACCCATCTTTCTCATGTGGATCGAGTTGTACATATACTCCCTCAACACCAAAATTTATTCAAACAATATAAATGTGCTTTTGGAGCTTCGGAAGTTGAGTACTTGGGTCATATTGTTGGCAAGGTGGGTGTCAGGGTGGATCCTAAGAAGATTGAAGCTATGCAGGATTGGCCTCACCCAAAGAATTTCAAAATCTTGCATGGATTTATGGGTTTAACAAGCTATTATCGCAAGTTTGTTAAGAATTATGGAAAGATTGCGGCACCTCTCATTGATCTCCTTAAAAATAATTCTTTCACTTGGACTCCCACAACTGATCAGGCCTTTCAAGCCTTGAGGGCGGCCATGTGCACCACTCCAGTCCTGTCCCTTCCTGATTCTAAAAATACCTTTTTCCTGGAATGTGATGCTCCCGGGAGAGGAATTGGAGCAGTCCTTATGCAATATGGTCAACCTTTGGAATTTACCAGCAAACAACTATCAGAGTGAAATTTGGGCCAATCAATCTATGAAAAGGAAATGTTGGCTAATTTTGCATGCAGTGGATCTTTATCTCCCTTATCTATTGGGGAAACTCTTCCAAATTAAGACATATCATCAAAGACTGAAGTATTTTCTGGAACAACACCCTTCCTCCCTGAAGAAACAAAAATGGGTGACTAATCTCTTTGGATTTGATTATGAGATCATTTAAAAGAAAGGAAAAGACAATGTGGTTTCTAATGCACTTTCAAGAAAATATGAAGATGAAGAGTCCCTTTTTTCCCTCACCTTCATTGTGTCAGATTGGCTCCAAGTTGTTCACGAGGAATGGTTACAAGATCCCAAAATTTTGCATTTGATCCAACAATTGTAGACCAATTCTCCAGTTTTCCCAGGGTACTCTTGGCACAATTATGATATTTGCTACAAAGGTTGTTTGTATTTAAGTAAACAATCACAGCTTAAATCCATGGTACTTTCTGAGCTTCATGCTACACCCACAACTGGGTACTTAGGGTTTACTAAAACCTATGACTGGGTCAAATGTTCTTTTTTCTGGGATGGTATGAAACAAGACGTTCACAATTTTGTGGTAGAACATGATGTTTGTGTATGCAACAAGGGAGAAACAGTCAAATATCCCGGCACACTAAAACCACTTATGATTCCACCTGTTATTTGGAGGGATATCTCTATGGATTTTATTGTGGGCTTACCTAAATCAGGAAATAAGTCAGTCATGATGGTGGTCGTTCATCGTCTTTCTAAGTATGCTCATTTATGTGCTCTTCAACACCCATTTACCACCTCCACTGTGGCTCAACGTTTCATGGATCAAGTCTTCAAGATTCATGGCATGCCTCATTCTATTGTTTCTGATTGAGATCCCACTTTCACCAATAACTTTTGGAAAGAAATGTTCAGGCTACAGGGCACCCAATTGCATCTCAACACAGCTTATCATCCCCAGACTAATGGTCAAACTGAATTTTTCAACAAGCGTTTGGAAACATATTTGAGGTGTTTTTCATATGAAAGGAAAAATCAATGGGCTCAATGGTTACCACTCGTTGAATGGTGGTACAAAACTTCTTACCATACAACTACCCGCATGACTCTTTTTGAAGAAGTATATGGACAAATTCCACATTCATTTCTCTCATACTTTCCAAGTGTCTCGAAGGTTCAGGCAGTTGACCAAATGATTACAGTTCGAGAAACTATTCTTCACACCCTCAAAGAGAATTTGGTCATGGCCCAAAATTGCATGAAGCAACAGGTAGATCAAGGTCGCTCTGAACATCAATTTGCTGAAGGAGACCAGGTGTTTCTTCAATTGCAATCTTATAAGAAAATTTCACTCAAAGCTAACCATTGTCAGAAACTGGCACCCAAATTTTATGGTCCTTATATTGTTCTCAAGCGTGTGGGACACTTGGCCTATCAGTTAGCTATTCCCATTTATTCTAAGATCCATCATGTTTTTATTGTCTCTTTCTTAAAGAAGGTGATTGGAACCAAGTGCCAAACTCAAACCATCCTTCCCAAGTTGGATGAAAAAATATCCATTTAGTTGCATCCACAAGCAGTTTTGTACTAGCGTGAGTGTCAACTGAATTAGTGCACCATAAAGAAAGTTTTATTCCAGTGGAAAGATACAACTTCCTCAGATGCCACTTGGGAACCGGCTAGCATTCTGCAACAATTTCCTCATCTCAAGCCTTGAGGAAAAGGTTTTTTCTAAGGGGGAGGACATGATAGGGACCTAAACTCCCTAACCCCTCACGTAGGTAGAATAATATGTTTCCATGTAATAAAGTCCAATATTAATAAGGCCTAGAAATAAGGAATAATAAGTCAAATGTAAGAAGACCTAGTAGAAGCTTCTGCTTCTAGAAGGATCTTCCTCTAGATTTTTCTTTTGGATAGATAGATTTAGTATAAATAGGAGTATATGGTATGAGAAGTTTTTTCTTGAAGAATTATTGTAATAGAGCTCTGCTCTGCTTTAGGTTTCCCCCTCGAAGAGGCAAGTGGACACTTTTTCCTATCAATAAAGGTATAATTATGGTGTTGGGGTTCCATATAATTTGTTGTTCCGTTGTTATCTCTGCATTATTTCTGTATTATGCTGCTATTACAGTGTTATTCTCTGCATTATTTATCTTTTCTACTAATATAATACACCTGGTACCTTACAAACATACAAAACCAACTATCCAAATTGAATAGTCAAATCAAAAAATTGAATGGTAGGTCAATGAAAAAGGTTGATTTGATGAATGCTCAAACAAAAATATAAAGGAAGATGGATGAAAATAAGGAACAAATGGAAAGAAAAATGGAACAATTAGAACATAAAATGGATGGAAAGTTGGAACAAATGGAAAATAAGTTTTTAGAATCCTTAACTGGGAGGTTTCCTAAAATTTATAAGGTATCTGAAGGGACTCACGAATATAAGGATAGTATTTAGGTTGAACAAATTTCCAATAATAAGAATTTTCAAGGGGGATTTAACTCCAATAATGGAGTTATTTATGGATGGTCCCCAAAAGGAGTGAACCTTTCCAAGGTTAAATTAAGGAAGTTTGATGGAATAAAGGTATTTAACTGGGTGAGCCAAATAGAGCAATATTTTGAACTGTATAACATTATGGATGTTAAGCAAAGGATTCACATAACAACTTTGAAATTTGAAATAAAAACATATCAATGCTATTAATGGGAAGTTAAAACGAATCCCCCTTCTTATCATTATACATGGGTTTTATTTACAAGAGACTTACAAGAACAATATGGGAAAGTTTGGGAACATGACTACTCTAGTGAATTGACAAGAATCAAGCACTTAGGTGATATCAAATATTATTGTTCATAATTTTAGGTATTGGCCACAAGGGTGGATAACAGAAGAAATGAACATTTGTTGGAAGATTACATGTGTATGAAAAGAAGATATTAAACATGATATTTTCCTAAAACATCCTGTAAATATTATGGAAGCTATGCAATTTTCTCATCATATTCAAGCCAAGAATAAGGCTACACACAAGTCTACCATTAGGGCATAAACATGAAGAAGATATAGTTTTTTGGTTCATAAGACAATTGTACCTCAATCGAAAAGGTTGACACCTCAACAAATGGATGAAAGAAGAGTAAAGGGACTATGTTTCAATTGTGAAAACAAGTATAGTAAGGTGTAGAATTGTGGTGAAATCTGCATAGAGAATCTATCTAACAACAATTCATAGAAAGCCTGCAAATTGAGAGAAGGAGAGAAGAGATGAGAGAAAAGAATCAACAGAATTATATTCACGAATGATAGAATAATTAATTACACATGATATACTCTACATGTCTAAGTAAATTCACCATAGTAGTGATCTAGAGAGGTCTAGACACTCACTAATAGAAACTAAAGTAATCGAACATAAATTCCTAGTCAATTGATCCATGCAATCATCTTTTAACCGAGTCACACATGTGGAAGTAAGAGAAACATGTGAAATTGTTGGTGATAAAATCGATATTTCCACACATGAGTGACTTCCACTAGTATAACTGAGTGTAACTAAATATAAACTGACGAGGAGTTCCCTTATTTGTAGGGGAATATTCTCTAGAGAGAATATTCTCATCTAAGTAAACGTTCTTAACATTGGACTATCAACCTTAGGAAAATAATTACCTCGGTGAGTTTGTAATATCTCCAACACCCCCTTGAACACTACTAGGGTGTACATGATGAATGGGTCCTGACAACCAAGGCCATGTTAGGTACCCATTGTACAATGCATCTAAGAATGAAACACTGAAAAAATGGAGGAAAGAGGGAAAACCTCATGGGAAAACCCCCCCTCAAAGTACAATGCATAAAAAATGAAGAAGGAAAGACAATTGCTAAGAAATTGTGTTCTTCACTCCAAGAAGATCATGTAGGAAGTGGAACTTCTTCCTAGTAAATGTCTTGGTGAATATGTCTGCAGTCTGTCCGACGGATGGATAGTATTGTAAATCGTTGATCATGGCATGTACCATATCTCTGATGTAATGCACATGGATCTTGTTGTGTTATGTCCATTTTCGTTGCATTGGGTCTCTTCAAAACTTGAGAGTACTATGATTATCACACCAAATGACAGCCCAACAATGAAACTAGAGGTCGAACTCAGTGAGGAATTTCTGAAGCCAAAGTGTTTGAATAATGACATTTATCGCTCCTCTATACTCGACCTCTATTGAAAATATAGAAATAGTTGATTGTTTTTTTCTCGAACAATAGATGGGACCAAAACCCAAATTAAACACGTAACCATTAGTGGACTTGTGATATGTTCTATCGCCATCCCAATTAGAATCGGTGAATCCCATGAGATCCAACACAAAACCTACTACATAGTGGATCCCATAATCTATAGTTCCTTAAACATATCTAAAGATGTGCTTGGTATCCTTCCAGTGTATCTCATGCAGCTCCTACATGTACCTAGAAACTACCCGTACTACATATGAGAGACCCGGTTAGGTGTGGGTGATATAGATAAGGCTCCTCACATGATGTCGATACAAGGTGTTATTCACCATTGGTGTATCCCCACCATCCTTAATATGTACCCCAGATAGAAAGGGTGTGGTTTTCGACTTGCAGTTGATCATGCAGAATCTAACCAAGAGATCTCGGGCATACTTAGTCTGAGATATCTTGATGTCTCAAGCATATTGACTGATCTGGAGACCAAGGAAATAGTGAAGTAGACCCATGTCTTTCATAGAGAACATGTCGTGTAGAATGTATTTGACCACAAAAATTGATGAGGTTTAACTGCCTATCATTAGGAGGTCATCAACATAGATAACTATGATTAGTAAGGATTCTGAGGTCCTCAACATGTAGACGTTCAAACATGATTTGTATTTGACAAAGTGCTAAGAGAGAAAGTATGAATCCATCTTCACATACCATGTTTTAGGTTCATGCTTAAGGCCATAGAGGGACTTATTTAGTCAACATACTAAGGATGAGTTTTGAATGAACCCTTGTGGCTACTCCATGTAAATATCCTCTGAGAGATCCCCATGAAGAAAAACATTATTCAAATCCATCTAGTGAACCTCCCACTCCTAGGTTGTCGTAATGGAAAGGGCCAATCATATGGAGTCCATATTGGCTATGAGAGAAAAGGTATCATCATAGTCTATTCCTTGGATCTACTGAAAACCTTTGGAAACCAGTATTGCCTTATACCTACCCACATGTTTGTTCACTTCCTTCTTCATCCTATAGACCCATCTGCATATGACAAGCTTCCTATCTGAAGGACGCAGAACCAGATCCCAAGTTTGATTCTCTAGGAGAGAGTTATACTCCTCATGCATGGCAGATTCTCAGAAGGGATTCCCTACAACCTCTGCATAGGTCTGCGGATTTGAATCTAGAACCATATAACAATGCATGCAAATCACTAGTTCAGTAGTTGTGAGTGCATGAATAGGATCCTCAAATTGAAACCTCGTCCTCTTATGATATTTTACATCCCACACAAGGTCAACTATTTCCTGTAGGGTGGTTTGTTCCCACTTGGATTCATAACTCATATTTGAACCATGACTTGAGTGAGTGGACTCATCATCACTAATGTCTAGTGTAGGCAGTGGTATTGATGTATCTACATGTGTCTCTGATGGTGCATGCAAGGGATTTTCCTCAAACTAAACATTGTGATCAATGATGATCCTATTAGTAGAGAGATGAAGTAACATGTAACCCTTCCCATCATCTGGATATCCCACTAATATGCATGCGATACTCAGTGGATCTAATGCTTTCCTCTTTTTAGAGGGTACACAGACCCATTCCCATGATCCAAATATTCAGAAGTGGGTAACTTATGGTTTGTTGTTGGTCCATGCCTCAAAGGAGTCTGGTCCTCGACAGATCTATGAGGAGATCTATTATGAATGTGGTTGGCATAGTTAAGTTCCTTGGACCAAAGCTTGGATGGTAGATATATATCATGCAACATGAAAGTGGCCATCTTCTTGAGGGATCTGTTCTTTTGGTTGGCTATTCCATTCTGCTACAAAGTGTAAGGTATTGTGTGTTGTATCTATATACCTACCTCTTAACAAAGATTCTAGGCATATCGGTTCACATATTCCCCTCCATTGTATGTGCGGAGGATTTTAATCTTTTTCCCAAACTAAGTCTCTACATGTGCTTTGAAGTCTTTGAGATGCTCAAAAACCTTAGACTTCTTCCTGAGAAAATACATGCAAGTGTATTGTGAGAAATAGTCAATACATTTAAGCATGTACCTTGATTTTTCGATGAATGGATGAGGAAAGGGTCCCATAATATCATTGTGGATGAGATCCAAAGGTGAGGAGGCCTTCCACGCCTTCCCTTTCTCAAACTTCTCCTAGGGATGTTTTCCAAGAACTTATCCTTGACAAACTCCTTTTGAAAAATGTATTTTGGGAATCTCGGTGACCATATCTTGTTTCCATACTTGTTGCATGTATTTGAAGTTTATATGGTTGAATTTGTCATGCCATAATATACTAGTATCATTTTCATGCACTAGTAGTAAAGAAAAATCATATTTAGCAATAAAATTACTGAAAGTATACAAATGAGATTGGTGGTTTACCTAACCAACAAAAATCGTGGAGTTATCACATATATCAGATATGGTTACGGAATCAGGTGTGAATTCCACCCTTTTTCTTGTACCAGAATGTGTTATCTGATAAACGAAGACTAGATTCACAAAGATTTTTGGAACATGCAATACGTTCTCAAAAATTATGTGTGGGAGTTTTACTCTCCCTTGGCCAGTGACCTCAATTAGGGTATCATATTTCATGAGGATGGGACAAAACATAGTTACCAACTTAATGATAATTGTGACCTCAAAACGAGAACTCTAGCACTTAAAACCCATATTTTTGCATAAAAAACATGAAAATCAACCCCCAAATCAAAAAGTGGTGCTACCGGCAGCACCATTTTTTGTAACCGGGTCAAAATTACAACTTTTTTCAAGCATGGGCTTAAAGGGTCAAATGGTTGCTCAGAGAAACCTTAAAATCAACCCCTAAATAAAAAATTAGTGCTACCGATAGCACCACTTTTTCTAACCAGGTGAAAATTACAACTTTTTTCAAGCATGACCTTAAAACATAAAACAATTGCTTAGAAAAACCTTAAAATCAACACCAAAATAAAAACGTGACGCTACCTAAAGCAAAATGTTTTTTTCTAAACATTAAAATTGCAGCTAATTACGGCCTAATTGAAATTGTGACGTTGACAACAAATATCTATGCAAATAAAAAACCCAAAATTGGATCTTAAATGGTCACATGAAAATTTATTTACTAATTTATTTTAATTTTTTTTTTTTTAATTTACATTAAAAAATAAATAAAGAAAACGGAGAAAATCTTCATAATTATTATTTTTTAATGAAGACAAAAAAACATTTAAATAAATATATTCAAAACCGAAATTAAAAAAAATAAAACAAAACAAAACAAAAAGGTGAAAAACAAAACAAAAAACTAAAAAGAAGTGAAAAAAAATTAACAAAAAAACTTTAAAAACCCTTAAAATTACAACCAAAAAAATTAAAATTTATGTAAAAAATCTAAAAAATAAAATTTAAAGAAAAAAAATTCATAAAAATAAAAATAAAATCAAAATCTTTATATATATATATATATATATATATATATATATATAAACTAAAGGCACCCACATGACCTGGGCTAGGCCCGCAAGGGCGTTGGGGTGATGTCCTTTCGGGCCTGGCCCAGGTCACGTGAAGTGCCCAAGCAACCTGGGCCAGGCCCCCGAGGGGGCTGGGGTAATGCCCGAAATCTCCCCATCTCTCTCGCAGAGATGTCCTAGGTCCTGCGGGCGACCACAAGACCTGAGCCAGGCCCACGGGGGGACTAGGGCGATTTTGGGCATCACCCCATCCCCCTCGTGGGCTTGGCCCAGGTCACGTGGGTGCCCAGGCGACCTGGGTCAAGCCCGCGGGGCGGGGGAGGTTGGGCTGGTGTCAGATACCACCCCAACCCCCTTGCGGGTCTGGCCCAGGTCGCTTGGGCACCCCACGAGACCTGGTATATAAAACTATATATATAGTTGCATATATATGCAACTATCTATTATAAAGATTTTGATTTTTTTTCTAATTTTTATGAACTTTTTTTATTTAAATTTTAAATTTTTAGATTTTTTACATAAATTTTATTTTTTTCGTTGTAATTTTAAGGTTTTTTAAAGTTGTTTTTTTTCGTATTAAATTTTTTGTTCTAGGTTTTTTAATTTGTTTTTTTTTTAATATGTTTTTAATTTTATTTTATGGTTTTTTTAATATAAATTTATTTTTAAAATTTTTTTTTTTTTTTTTAATTTCATTTTTTTTTGTTTTCTTAGTTTTTTTTTGTTTTTAATTTATTTAAAAAGAAACAAATTATAATTTTTTGTTAAATATTCAAAAATAGTGTTATTTAACTACAATTATTTTTTACATATTGAAGTAAAGGTAAAAAAAATGTGTTAAAAATGATATTTTCCACTATATTTAAAAAGTATGGAACCATAAATTAATTAAGGACACATAATTGTATGAAAAATATTAATTTAAAAAAAATAAATGGTGTACAACATTTTTAACATTGGATGAAGCATGGAAATATGATTAAAAACGCCATTGAACCAAAACAAAATTGAAAATTTTGAAAATAAATGAAAAAACTTCGTTGCGAAAAAAATATTGTACGATTTGAAAATAGATGAAAAACAAGTATTTAAAAAAAAGAGTGGAAACATTATGTATGGGAAAATTTAAAATATTAAAAAATCACCTAAAATGGGAAGGGGGGTGCTACCGGTAGAACCATTTTTAAAAATGGGGTAAAAAAGTTGACCCCAAAAAAATGAGAACTCTGTAGCATGGATGATTTTAAGGATGGAAATTTGTCTTAAAATGTATAAACCTTGATGAATATTACTAATCCTTCATATGCCAACTATAAATGTTTGGTGATATTTTTGTAAAAATACTCAAATTTATAAGGATTTTATATATTTTTTTATAAAATTTTGGCAATTTTTAAGGTAAAATAATTTTATCCTATAGAATTTGGGCGAATCATTTTTAAAATAGCGAATCTCGTTTTTGGAAAAACCATGGAAAATTAGCCCATGAGCGAAATTTAGCCCCTAAAATCATCCATGCTCTGTAGAGTTCTCGTTAAGTTGGTAACTATGTTGAGAACCCATGCATGCAGAAATAGAAGATAAAAAAGTCTATGTGTCTTCCATATGGTGTGATGCACCTGAATCTAAGATCTATGCATCAGGAGAAGAGTTAATGGAAATCAATGCATGAGAGTTACCTCATTTGGCTTGATCTTTGAGCTTCTTCTTGGAAGCTTCGAGAATGTGATCCCTAAGGTTGTTCTTCTAAAGAATATGCACCATATGATCAATATGATTCTTCATGAATGAGGACTTGAGATGATAACCGCGGTTGTAGTAACTGCATTTTGTCTTCCCTTTATTTCCTTTTCCACCTTTGGATCTTGGGGAATTATTGAAGGGTTTGGAGTACCCTTCCTTCTTTGGCTTTGTATGTGCCTTTCCCTTGGCTTTTTACTTGGAATTTGAATTGGAAGTGTTGCTTCTTTCATTCATAGCAAGTGAATGAGCTTTGGGTCCCTCGATTATCCCCATTTTTATGGTATTATCTTGCTCATGCGTGAGGGATTCAAAATATGATCCAATGTCATAATTTTCTAGGCCACTTCTGAAGTGAATATGTTTGTATGAAACGATGAGATGAAAACGACACAATATGAACCGATTTTTGATAATATAGAAAGGATCAATTGACTATGTTAAGTGGATTTGTTAATTACATGTCCATTTAGATGAAGGAGGAGGGACTTGAACTTCACAAAGAATTCCTGGATGTTGTCAAAATTCCTCGGATCTAAGGAATTTAGCTCGAACTCAAGCATATGGCCTTTCATTTCATCTTGTTTGCCAAAGATATCCTCAAACTTTGTCCAAATATCATCTAGTGTGGTATAATATTCAATGTGAAACAAAATCTTGGGGCACATAGACACACATAGGAGGTCGTAAGCATAATCCATGCGGTTGAGATAATTGTTCTTCTCAATAAAAGAAGTTGGCTCAATCTAGGTCTCCATAGTAATTTAGTACAAGCCTTTGCATCTTAGCTCATGCATAAGTTTCATTTTCCACTAGAAGTAGTTATGAGGCGTGAGAAGTATTGTTGGTGAGTAATCCATATTTTCTGACGGCATCTTACTCCTGTACCCGCAAATATAAACTCTTATGTGATTTCTCTTAGAAATCAAGGCTCCTATAGCATGTAGAATTGTGGTGAAAGTTGCACAAAGAATCTAGTTAACAACAATTCATACAAAGCTTATGAATTGAGAGAAGGAGAGAATAGATGAGAGAAAAGAATCAATAGAATTACATTCATGAATGAGAGAACAATTAATTACACACAATATTCTATACATGGATAAGTAAAGTATCCATAGTAGTGATCTAGAGAGATATTGACACTCACTGGAAAAAACTGAAGTAATATTCCACATAGTCCTAGTTAATTGATCCATGCAATCATCAGTTAATTGAGTCACTGCTTGCGGGGAAATCCCCCTATAACTATACCAGGGTTTAGGAAATAGACAAATCAAATGACCTCCTAAAATTCAATCTAGTTTCTAGTCTACCCCAAACATACCAAAATAAATGAATAGAAAGCAGTAGAAGAGAATATTGGTAACTTTACCTTTTATCCAACGTCTGGTGATGATCTCCTCAAGCTCTGTAGCTCCAAAGACTGCAAGTCTCCTCCCAAAGTTGACCTGCACCCAAGACTAGGAAAACAAGGCTACAAGCATGTTATTTCTATTCATAAATTAGGGTTATATATCGAATGTTATGTATAAATCAAAGAAAAGACATTAAACATCATCATTTGGGACATGGAAAAGAGATTCTTTTATCCATTAAACAAAGATTGAAACTTACAATCCTTACCGGCCATCGTTCCACGTACCTAGTCTGGGATCCTCTTTATAATGTTCCAAGTGCAACTTGTTGAGTAAAACATATGAAATGATATTACTCAAGCATTTTCAGATATTGCTTGGCTAAAGAAAGATAGACGGGAATATCACCCTATGTTTATAGCCATCAAAATTTGTATCCTAATTCACAAGCATTGATTACAAGTTCTTAGGCTGGTTTTTTTTATAAATGAAAGCTTGCTGGAAAATTCATTATTTATGTAATTTTTTGAATATAACAGATGCTGAAAAAAATATAGAGACGGAAGTAAAGACACCAAGTCAATAATCAAAACAAACGACACATAAAGAAATTATTTATTTCATTCCAATTTATCAAAATAATCATTCTCTTTACAAAACTCTCTGAGGAAGTTTTGAACCAAAGTCAAACTTAGATGTCCCCAATGAAAACCATACAAAAGGACTTCTGACAGAAAGTAAAAAACTGAACTTTAAAATATGGATTAGTGCTATACTGGGAAAACCCCCCTATGGACTACACTAGGGTTCAATCGTGCAGGCATAGCTAACCATCTAAAGTCTCCTACTTTTAATAACTATCCCAACAATACCCCACATTCATGCATAAAATACAAGGTATAAGGATCCTGCAATCTTACCTTGAACTTTGCGTCTGGTGTCGATCCTTCTGTGTTCGATTTCTTCTCGACTGCAAGTCTCCTCCCAAGGTTGACCTGCATTCACCAAAAGATAAACAATAAACTATGAACATGCATTATATATATGAATTAGCGGGCTAGTTTTCATAACAAAATGTAAATCAAACATAAATATTGAACACATCATATGGCAGGACGTAAAAAGTACTTCTTTATATTAATTTCACAAAGTTACTTACAAAATGAGATTGGCGACTGCTCCTTGAACCTGGTCCTGGGCTCCTCTTCACCAAGATCCAATAGCTTCCACGTATCCTTCTTCTTTAACACTTCTCTCTAGAGAATGGGCATAGGCTTATGGATGAGGAAAAAGACAAGAATAGGGAATTTTGGCTCAAAACTCACAATGTGGCTGCAAATTCTTGGGGTAAGGGGGGAAAGTGAAATGGGAAGAGTTTCATTGTTGCTATATTTCTCCTTGGAATGAGACCCTGAAACCTCTTTTTATATGACAAAAATATGGTTATTCGGTTGGGTGACGTGCTATAGGCAGTGAATTGGTTGGGAAACCACCCAATAGCCCATAATCTCAACGAATCCTTTGCAACTTTTTATTTTTTTGCAAATTTTGTGGGCATACATGGGTTGTAATGTTGCAGATAGTGTATGTACGTAGGCAGTAGTGGTTCATCTAGCATACATACGCGGGAATTAGTGGTGCAGGGCGCATACATATTCAAAAATAGTGTTTTTAAGAAGAGTTATTCAGTGTTGGTTTGGCAAAAATAGTAAGTAAGATGGCTTGATGTCAGGTATGCATGTATGGTGTAATTTAGGGTTATAATAGATTCCCCCTAACATGTGAGGTTAGAAGAACATCTAATGGCTGGAATACATTACAAATATTTACCAATGTACGAAGTGAGTGAGCCCAAGACCAGAGTTCGGGAGGTGCCATCTGCAAAATAACAATTGTCTCACCGAGGCGGGCATACCCATGCTCGGGATGAAATAAATCATGGTTTCCAATCAAATACACTGCAGATCCATGTCATATAACTATATAAAGTGTACTCATGAGAAATACACAGCGGATCTACATCTCAAAATCAAAGATATACATGTATAATATCCATCTTCAAGAAGCCAATGATGCTTGATGGCTGGAGATGAGGTCTTTAGAGCTCGAGCAACAACTTCAAGATCTTCAAAACTCGGGTAGGAGTGTAATGTGAGTGTACAACTTCACTACCCAGAGGTCTTCGACAACTCGTCATGGAACAAACAAGAGGATCTCAGTGATCAGGCAGAGAACTTCATTGATTTTGAACAATGACTTGATTGGACTTTAGGGATGGTCGGGCATGAGGTCAAGAGAAAAATTGTAGAAAGGTTGACTCAAGTTGGGTAAAAATTCCCTTGGACAATAGCACGAGTAATGATCAGACTCAGGAAGCATGACATTGACATAAGTTCACGATGTAGGAGGCAAAGCAAACTCTGCATGTGTTTGGAAGGATAACCAAACGGAGGAGGACACAACTCTATGTTACGATAACATCTTCCTAAGTTCATATTAAATCCCAAATCTTGACAAACAAATAGAAGGATGTGCTTTGTCCAAGGGTGACTCATTGTGTTGCCATAAAAAGAAAATATTTTTCCCATCCTCTTTTTGGGGTATATTTGATTTTTTTTCTTTTTCAATATTTTGGAGATCTTGAAAAAGAATAAAAGAATGCTACGTTACAAAGGAGGAATGAGTGTGGCAAGCATACTAGTTCCAAGTGCAAGGAACACACTAATTCTCATCGCAAGGAGACATGTGCAGGAAAATGACACTCAGGAAAATTCCTCCATGGGTCAAGGTGTCAGATCACAGAGGCAAAGGGATACAAGGATTTCATATAAGGCATGCTTCAAAGGTTTAGTTGAGAGCAACATGGAGTTGACATTAGGACAAAGACGCAAATATGCAACTGTGATTAGCAAGACATGATGAAACCCCCTTCAATGTATTTTTTACAAGCCCAGAGAAGGTAAGCTCGGTGGTTTTTCATTTTTAGAGAGTATGAAAAAAGAATAAAAGAAGACTCCACTGGGGTACCTTTTTCGAAGATAGTCTAGTCGGCTCGAAAAAGGGGTAAACTAGAATCGAAAATATGTCTATTCAAAACCATTTTAACGAGTGTGACAAAGACAAGATCACTCGACAATCTTTTCAATTTGAAGGAGTCTGAAAAGAGCTTAACTATGGACTCATTGTCTTTTTCTAGATTTAGTCTCCTTAGCCCGAAAAAGTAAAATTTACTTAGGATAAATCTCCCAATGAGACAAATCTCCCGAGGTGTACCTTTTTCCTCCTTAATTTACAGGCCGGAAAAAGGGGTAAAATCATGCCATTAGATGTTTTTCAGAACCATTTAACGAGTGTTAAAGAACAAGGTCACTTGGCGAACTTTTCACTTTTAAGGAGTCTAAAAAGAGCTTAACTATGGACTATGTAAAGGATGTTCTTCTGGACCATTTTAACGAGTGTGAAGAAACAAACTCACTCAACGATCTTTTCAATCTTAGGGAGCCTAAAAAGAGCTTAACTATGCACTCCGTGGAGGTTCCTTTTTCGTAAACTTAGTTCCTCAGGCCTGAAAAAGGGTTAAACTTATACCTGAGAATAATCTTCTAGTGAACCGAAGTTCCTAGAGTATACCTCTGTTCGCACAATTGACCATCCATACCGAAAAGGGGTAAACTACCGCCGGACAGATGTGCCTTCAAATTTAAGTTTGACCAACGTGAAGGGAAATAAGATCACTCGACAATCTTTTCATGTTTAGAGGGTTTGAAAAGGGCTTAAAAGAAGACCCATTTTTTGGGAGTCCCGAGGGTGAGGCAAGGAGTGATGACATATCAGACATGTGAAGGCTCAAACTCATAATCAAGACAAGATCAAAAGGACTCCAAATCCTAAAGTCATTATTGATGGCATGGACGCCAAAATGAAACCAGGATCTAACTAGGGAATCCATGTGAAGGTAGGCTCTACCACTAAATTACGACACTTATAGAGAAGCAATGACAATTCTGTGTCGCAATTTGGTGGGATCGATCCTATGGAAAAGAGAAAAAGACAATGAAGTGCAAAAAGTGGAGGTGGAATCCTAACTTAAATGCACAAAGTTGGAAAAAATGACTTTTCACCAAAGGACCTTAAAAGTGCCCCATCTCCTAAAACTTTCTCCAAACCAAAAGTAAAGTGTATCGTAACAGCCAATGAGAAACTTAAGAACCACGTTACATGATTTTCAAGCAAGAACAAATGACAAAAAGGGCCAAAAAAATTCTATAAATAGAAGCTAGTAGCTCATTATCACCATTGCAAATTGAGAATTGACCAAAAAGACAAAAACACCCCTTTGCTAAATAAGTTGATTCTGGGAGCTTCAGTGGACGAAACGAACTTCCGCTTGGACCAAGTAAGTACAAACTAGCTCCTCTTGCATTTCCATACTTTCCTTTTGCATTAGTTTTAATTTTTTGGGGGGAGTGCACCTTTGAAAAAGGTCAACCCTATGTGTACGCGGGTAGAAAACAATCTTCCCACGTGAATATGTGACTGTGTCCACTACAAACCACGCACACCCTCAAAGGTATGAAAAATTTAAAAATGCAATACTTAACTCTCCTTTGAACTTGTCATTTTGCAGAATGTACGCCCATTGGAGAGAGAGGGAGCACAAGGACATTGATATATTGGTCAATGAGGACCCTGCAACTATGGTCGCATTGAGACAATGCGGTTTGTGGAAGTTTTTTCGGTTTCCATTCATGAGGGCACAACCGAGGCTGTTGAATGCCTTGGTAGACTATTGGCATCCTGACGTTGAAGCGTTTATGCTCGATGGGTAGTCATTGACTCCAACGACTGAAGATATCTACTTTCTGACTGCCCTATTGAGGAGAGGTGAACCAGTCAACTTGCGTTCTTTTCCACCCAGGCCTCACAACATTACAGAGTTTATTGGGCTACATTGAAAGGTCGGCACTGAGAAGGTCGGTTCTCATGTGCCTATTAACAAGATTACCAACCTATCACTAAAGATGATATTTTTACTCATTGGGCGGATCACTAGATTTGCAGCTTTACATAAGGCCTCTCAGGCACGCATGCATTGTGCAGTGCAGTTCTTGAATGCATGAACATTCGACTAGAGCACGACCATGCTATACTGAATGAAGAGACAACTCATCGAGTATCATGGGTGAGACAACAAAAACTTTGGATTTGCGACCATTTTATGCTCATTCTTCTTTGAGAGAGTACCCGGTCTCAATCCACGAGAGACAGTGCGAGGGTATGTGGCCTCCCTCCCAGCAGTGTGTAGATGGGCAGCGTTGCTACCGCGATAGGGGGAGGAAGGACCATAAAGGCCTTCGATGATGCATTTTTTGACTGGTGGGCATGATAGATTCCAACGATAGAGGACTACCCCTATGTTGGGATCAACTTTTCCAAGGACTCGGACATGCCCATACCTCCTGGAGCAGAGCGAGGAGAGATAGGTACTTTCTATTTTAATGTTATTTAATTTTTCTTTTATTTTTATATATATCATTTTTATGGGAAACTGAGTATCTGACAACTATGTATCTATTTATGTACAGATGTGGGACCAGTGCATCCAATAGACTTCTCGAGGACAAGGCGACGTCCTCGACCAGAGCCAGTACCCACTGTAGTCGTCGGACCAACAACAACGACAGGGGGACCTCCAACCAGATAGGCTAAGAGATGTTTGAGACAGGTGGAGAGGAACCTCACCGCGCTCACTCGTGCAATCCCTATGGCAGAGATCAAGGATCTCCCACCATTGATGCAACCTCACATAGTTGGGGTGCCACGGACCTGGGTCCAAATCTTCCAACATTTAGAAAATGTCATGGTTCACTATGGCAGGGCCAACAGGCTCCACCCTTAGCTCAGGATGGATCACTTATGTGCCGAGGGAAGTTTTTGTATATTTTTAGGGCATAAGCCCTGTGATGTGTACTGGATATGTATTTTTGAGGTGCTTTCACCCACCTATGTACTCTAGAACTTTTGATAGATATATACGTATTTACATCCTTTTATGTCTTATGGATTACATTTATTTACAAATGTATTTACATGTGTATGTGTGTTATTTTTCTTATGTGTGTGCAATATGCCAATCTAATACTTGATTAGCTAAAGTATCTGTCATTTGATTCAATCTCCTAGGAACATGGATATACATAATGTAACCAAAACAACATTCTAAGAGACGTACCCTAAGGAATCATCGATGTAGAGTAGGATCATAAACGTGGTAAACCCCATTTAACTAGGACACAACCAATTGTGCATATAAGTAGACCCGAAGGTAAGAGATACCATGTGACAAGGCATCACAAAGAAACTCCATTACTGCACTGTATTCGATGACATTGTTTGTGGCGTCACCTAAACAGATACCTTCAGAAGATAGCAATTGACCTTGAGGTGTGAATATCACCCAATATGCGGAAGAAAGCCTCCGAGTGTGTCGGATAGCGTCGTCCGTGAACCCAACAAACACCTTTGATTCACTTGACATCTGCCATAGTGAAAAAGATAACATCAAAAATGACATGTCCATAAAACAAAAATCCAAAAACTAAATTGTATAAGAAATATACATATATACAAGAAGTCACCCAAGGCAACTCACCTAGGAGTAATACTTCTTAAGATAGAGCCCATTTCTAGGCTCTGCTAAAGCGTTGCCTTCAAAATCAACCAGACGATAAGTGCCCTTATTTAATACCTCCTTCATGTTGAATGGTCCAAACCACATGGGTTTGAACTTGCCTGCCCCCAAGGGATCCTTATCTTGGTCATAAACTAGGACAAGATCGCCTTCAAAGGAAATATGAGGATGAACGGACCGATCATACTGATACTTGACTCTTTTCTTATGAGCCTTGTTGGCCAAGGCTGCATCACGTCATTGCTCATCGAGCTGCTCGAGATATAATAATCATTCCTCAATGGTGAAGTGTTTGGCAATAACTATACTTCCAACTTAAGAGATGGGATATGGAATTCTATAGCCAAGACTACTTCCAACCCATAAACGAGTTGAAAATGTGAGAAACCAGTGGTAGTATTTACAAACGTTTGGTAGGCCCACAATGTCGAGTACACCATCAAATGCCAATTTGACTTGGCCAAATTGATCGTTCATTGTAGAATGGTCTTGAGAGACTTATTCATAGCTTCCACCTAACCATTCACGTGTGGGTAATAAGGTGATGAGTGTTCTTGCCTCAACCCAAGTTTCTCCTCGAGTATGAGATAGTTTTTCACCTGATGACATATATGTCAATTCTCATCATGAGAAACATAGGCAGGGAACTTCAAAGTCTGGATATATACTAGTATATATCCATACCAGGGGTCTGAAGATGAAATCAGAAAAAGATCTCCTTTAATCAGTGATTCTTCGGGCGTAACATCACCTAATTCGACCGGAAGTTTCGAGATAAGTTCCGCAAAGACCAATGAATTTTTAGATTTCTAAGACACAAAATCCAATTCAAATTCTTGGAGGATAACAATCCATCTACTGATCTTTTGTGCGATTACACGTCGTGTCAACACGTATTGGAACAGATTCACATCGGCAATGACGGTGGTCTTGCGAAACAAGATATAGTGATGGAACCACTGGACAACATTTACTGTCGCCAACGCAAGTTTCTCAACATGGGAGTAATTGAGTTCTGGTCCAACCAGGCCTCCGCTCAGGTAATAAGTGACGTGTTCTTCAAGCAAATCATCCTCCTGAACCAATACCATACCAATGGTCGACTCTGTCATGACCAAATACAATAAGAAATCTTTATTATAGTTGGGTGGCCAAAGTAGAGGGGCAGATGTGAGGGCGCGTTTCAACTCTTTGAAAGAGAACTGAGCGGATTTTCCCCAATTAAAAGGAAATCCCTTCTTCAATAAACCCATAAACCCTTTAGTGATCTTGGCATAGTTTGTGATAAAACGCCAAAGAAAATTGGCTTTTCCCTATAAAATTTGAAGCCGAGGGACTGTGGAAGGGGGAGGCAATTGAACTATCGCCTCAACCTTTAGAGGATCAACCATGATCCCTGTTGTTGAAACTCTAAAACCTAAAAGATGACCCAACGTCACGCAAAAACTGCATTTGTTTGGATTCAAGTGAATCTGATAGTAGAGACATTGTTCAAAGATAAGTCAGAAGTGCATAGGATGATCATCTCTCTTACAAGATCGTGATGCTAAATCATCGATATAAGCCTCGACTATGTGTTTGAGATCATGGAAAGTGAAAGACATGGCCCGCTGAAAGGTGGCTCCAACATTTTTTAGGCCAAAAGGCATATTTCGATAAGCAAATGTACCCCAAGGATAGATAAAAGTTATTTTATGCTGGTCTTCAGGCTTAATCTATATTTGATTGTATCCCGAAAAACCATCCATGAAAGAGAAGACCTCACAACCTGCGCATTCATCGACAATCTGGTCAACGAATGGGGTAGGGAAATTATCTTTTGGACTGTCCTTTTTCAAATCATGGAAGTTCATACATACGCAAATCGTTCCCTGCTTTTTGTTGACCGGAAGGGGATTTGACACCCAATGAGTCAACTGAATGGAGTAGATGAAACCAACTTTGAGTAGTTTCACTACTTCGGCCTTAATAATTGCTTATTTCCAAGGATTAACCGGATGAAGCTTCTGTCGGACTAGCTTGGCGTCAGGGTAAGTCGTTATTTCATGTTTGACGATTCTCATATCAATGCCTAGCATTTCCTCATAATACCAGGCAAAAACATCGTGGAATTATTTAAATAAATCTGTATAGATCTAAATGTCCTCGGGGGATCAGTCCTCTCCGATGAAGACATTCTCCATGATGCCAGGGGTTCTGGAGATGTCTATAGGTATCCTTTTAGTGATGGTTTCCATATTACCCTTGACATAAATTGAGTGTGTAGCCAGAGGATTAATAGGACAAGACCTATCTCCAGTCATAGTCAACATGAATTCTCCTACCTCTATTCTTCCTAACTCTGGGACGAAACAAGATCTGTGATGGAGATCGTCCCAGGGTCTGTCCAGACCAATCAATGGCTCTAAAATATCCTCATCAGATGGAAAGACTAAGTCTAAAGAATCGGTAGTGGCAAGGGAACCTTGAGCCCAGGTAGGCTCGAGAACCAGATCTAACTTTTGTGCGGGAGTTAGATCAGGGTTGACAAAATCTTGCTGGACTATAGAGTACGTAGATTCTGTCATGGACAAGGGCATGGACATGCCATGATGCCCTGTCCCTTCCATCATGGTTGATGGGGAAGGAAGAATCCACAGAGCATTAAAGTAAGCCGTGTGGAATGGCGACACTGAAAATATTTCATCCTTAGGTTGGTCGAGGATAGCCAATATCATTTTGACATCGTCGGAAGGAGGCAGGTAATCGAAAGTACCCATGAGAGGTGAGAACAAACCAACCCCCACGTTGATGATGTTGGGTTGTGGGTTATGAATCATTGGGACTAGAGATTCCCCGATGAAGTGTCAGGCCTAGAGAAGGAAAATTAATCAATGGTCACGATTCAGCCCTTGTGTGGAAACAAAAAGACCCGAAAAAACTGTGGCAACCGTTGCATGCATGGCATATGTCCAACTCCTTCCTAATAGGAGGTTGTAGTTGAGAGGCACATCGACCACTTCAAATTTGACGCACACGATCTTCCCTCCTAATTGCACAGGGAAAGAAGGGATGATTCCATGTCGTATGAAATAACGATCGTCAAAATTCGTAAGAAGAGTAGGTGAAGGAGACAAAATGGGTTGGCCAATGGCCTTCCAACATGCCAAATAAATTGCGCATGTCGAGGCACCCTCATCAACTATCGTACGAAAATTATTCTGAGTAAAAGATTTAGTGGGGTGAGCCACTAATATCTGAAATGCGACATGGTATGGGAGATGAGGCTTCAAGTCGGTTGTATCAAGCGTGATATTTTTTGTATTACATGTCTCAGCAGATCCTAAGGTAGCTAGCAGAGGCTTTCTCTGCAAAGGGAAGCTCTAGAGGACCTCCAAAGCAGACATCAGGCAAGGGGTTTGTGACAAATCCTCCACCACAGAGTAGTTTTGGGTGGCCCTCACGTTTGGATTATGCGAAGTCTTCTTGCACGCCCCTTTCGGGATGCATTTCATTTTTTCACCCATTGTTCTCTCAATCTGGAGAGGAACATATGATTTTTCAGCTTCTTTACCCTTTTCAGTAGTACTTGGCATTCTGTAATCATGTTCCCTAGTAGCTATGTGAGCTTCACCTTTCAACATATATATATTCGAGGTCGAGGGATTACTAGACGATGAAGGGGGTCCCTGACTACCCTCATTCGCGTTCGCAGTGGCTTGAGTTAAATTTTTCCCATGAGGAAATAGGTTCGTTAACACTGTAGGCTGATGTTGTGCCAATAAATTTTGGGCCTCCGCGAGTCGAGGGAACAAGTGAGTTGGGTTTTCTTTCGTGCAAAGGTTACACGGATACTTCGACTTCTTTCTGTTTGTGTTTCCCCCACCAACATTATTGGTGTGTTTTTTATCCCCCTTACCCTTATTTCGTTGTTTCTTCTTTTCTTCGGCCTAGTGGTTGGCCTTCAATTTCGTTGATTTCACACTGTGTACATCCAACGTCTGAGTAGGGGGAGCAACCGAACTAGAGGTTTGGTTGGTCATTTTCTGTTGTATCGAAAATTGCTACAATTTATTTAACAACTGATCAGCGGGCTTCGCTTGTGTTGAACCAACAATGTCGTCAACATGTGGTCCAGAATTTTTTCTGGTCTTGTCAAGTATAGACCTTGGTGCATCTGTAAAAACTTCGTAAAGTAAACCAGACTAAGAGTAAATCATCTCAGGCTGTTGAGCTCTCAGTATTGCTTCTTCTTCTTAAAATACCCCCCATGTTGCTACGTCTTTGGATAACTAAGGGACCAAAGACTTGATGAACCACTCTAGTAGGAGAGCCTGTGGGATTGGTACCTTTATCAAACTCTTTCGGCATATCCATTCTCGGATGTGATCAGAGATATGGTCCACCTTTGTCTGCTCAAAGTTGGGCAACAATTCGGTGCCGACATCATATCTCATAGGTAATTGAAAATGGTTCAAGAAAACCATTTCCAATTCACCAAAAGTAGAGTATCTTGAGCGGTCGATCTCAATGTACCATTTCGTAGCACTCCCGATGAGAGTGCATTGAAACACACGCAATTGTACAGAGTCATATTTCACTAAGTTGGACGAGCACCATGGGTGAAAGGTAGTCATGTGATCACCTAGATCTTCATTAGGCTTCCCCTCGAACTTTGGAATGTCTAAGGGCAAATTGGTCGGCATAGCAGGACAACATGGATCGTGACAGATTGGGTCATTCAACAATCTTGACAAGTGTGGCAAATGCAAAGTTGCCAGAAACTGTAGCTTAGGTTGTTGAATATGTACAAGAGGATAGGGGCCTAGATTTTTTATGGCACCAGGTTTCCATGAAAAGTTAGGCTGCTAGCCTGGGTTCTAGTAATGTTCCCCAAATTTATCAAATAAAAAAATATATATATTACGGACATTAAATCTCTTCTCTTCGAACAACTTATCTCAAAAGACCTATTATTATTATAAATAGGTAGTTGTCATCACTATCAACCTTTCAAGGCTTATGTTTTCCAGTTATTGACATAATTAACTAACATTATAACAGATTTTATCTCTGAGTTATTTTCTATTACATAGGAATCATATACTCAAGGGGGTCAAGGGTAACTTTTCTATACTTGGCCTCTCATATTTCCAACATATCTAAATAAGAATAAGAATAGTAAAGCACTACTAACATTACAAAAAAATATTTAAGCATAGACAATAACCAAAATCATACTAGTCTAAACGAAGTTGAGTTAAAACATAGATTGTTCTTAAAATCAGATTCAATGCGTCTATTTAAAACTTTTTTTCACTACATGTTCTGGGTGCTTCTCAATTTATGGGCGCTAGCTCCTCATCACTAGCCCCTTAATTCATATGCCCTTGGGCTATGCCCTTGTGTTAATGCACAGTTGAGGGTGCGAGAAAGAGTGGTTTCAAACCAACCCGCTTTTCTCCCCGCAATCCTCCTTCAGCTGACACGTACCCCGTCACCAAAACAATGGTTGAAATTGCGACCCGCTCAAGGAAAATTATCCTCCGTGAAAGTTTTGGCTCTGCAATCCTCCCCGTCTGTCGATCTCCTGCCTCTCAATGTTGCTTCCAATCAATGACTTCTATCAAGCTTTGTTCCACCCTTTTCCCTCTCTCCACGTATCTCCCCATATCTCCACGACCTGTCGACACGTAACCCCCTCTGGATCAATGACTATCGTTAACTCCTCCTTTTCGGCCTCCAGGAATGTCAACTCTCAACTCCACTCTCCTTGGCTTGACAATATCCCAGAGTGGAATATCTACTGCCACCTGTCCCCTTGAATCCATGGCCTGGAATTACTTCGAGTCTTTTCCCAGAGTCCACATATCCTTGCCACATCTCCTCTCTGAATCCGATGGTTGAGACCCACTTTGGGTGACCCGACGGCTCAGATTTGTTCATGTTCTCCAGACTTCTGATATCTCAAATATCAAGTTCTTTTACTTCTCCTTAAATACATGGAATCCTGCCACGTGTCCTCCTAAATCAGACGACCTAGAATTACTTCGTCAATTTCAAGTCTCAACAGTCACAAACCTCCAGAGTGAATCCTTCCGGAGTCCACGATCTAGTGACACCTATCCAAATCTAGATCAACGGATTAGTTTAAATTGCGATTTTGCATTTCATGAATCCTCAAGACTATCGCCATGTGTCCCTTCTGTGAGTCATCAAAATGTTGATCTCTTGCCACGTGTCCCCTTTCGATGGACGATCCTGATGATTTCGGGATTTCGCATTTCAGGGTTTCATAGATTTCACTCTGTTTCTTCCAATTCTTCTGGTTTGTGAAATTCCGATAATTCCTAACAACTAACCAGTGCGTTACTTCTCTGAGATCTAACGGCTTGAAATATTTTATCTTCTCTTGAATGGATCTTAACCCTTGAATCTCCCTTCGATTACCCTGAATTCCTGTGCTCCACCTTTAGACACTTCACTCCTCAAGACTTAGATACTTTTCTAAGTGTTTCCTCTTGAGACTTATTCCTCCTAAGCTTTCGCCAATGAAACATGACTTTGGCCCTACACACACTTTCTCTCTGTGTGCAGCTTCGCACTACCACTCCTAAGATTTTGAATGTCCAAAGACTCTTGACCTTAACCTTCTTGCAACTATACTAGATCTAACGACCCATATTCTGTTGAGAATGGTACGGATCTTCCCTAGCACATTTTTAACTCGGTAGTTTTCATACTAGGCTCCTATAAACAGCTGGTTAAATTTATCTTCAATCCTTAAAGAAAAGATAGAGGGAAAAACCTTTACTGGAGACGATTTCCCTAAATAGTAGTTATGATCGCAGGTGTTATGTAGTTAAATTCTCTGGACATTGCTCCTGAGTTTATCAAAGGAAGAGAACTGCAACCCTTTTCTATATTTCATATAGTCATCTAAAAGGAAAATACTTGCAATAGTCGAGGAATAACTTTCTAGGTAATAGATGTTCATATAGATCAGAGAGTCTGTAGGTAAAAATACATATACATACATACATATATATATATATATATATATATATATATATATATATATATATCAATTACGATATTCCTTCAAACTTCTGTTTCGTAATTGTATAATTTAAACATCCTTAATATCACTATTGGCGAAAGTATGAAATTTTTCCTATTCCTGTGATATAATTTAGGGTTTACAATAGACAAACAATTATCAGATCTATCTATGGTTGATATTAAGGATGTTTAAATTATA